>VZTT01010346.1:3208-60488 GCA_013400855.1 Buphagus erythrorhynchus | reverse complement strand
GGAAAAAAAAAAAAAAAGCAAAGCTGCTTAGGGCACTATGCATCTTCAGTTCTTGTGGACTAAAGAAGAGGGAAAATTATAAAATAGACATTTCCATTAGTGGAAAATATTTTCCTTATCATTTCAACTTATGGTAATTCATAAAATAGTCTGTAGCCCATGGCTCACGTGACAGGTGTTGCCTGCAACATTATCAGTGGCCAGGGGATATAAAGAAATTTATACTGAGATCATCAAGGACAACAGAAATGTGAAGGTTTACAGCATGTTAGTACTGCTGCCCAAAGGGCAAGGGAAGTCTGGGGACTTCTGCCCTACTAGTTATATTTGAGATCACACAGAATGCCAATGGAAAACTTGACAAAATTATTATTTTGCATGGAATTACTGGATGCATTAAAAATACGAAAAGGAGGAGTATCCACATATTTTACATATTGACTGAACTGTACATATTGACTAAATAAAAACAATTTGTCAACACAGATGGATAAATTATTTTAATATTTAAAGTAGCATCTCTAAAATCTATACTTACCTTCACAACAGTCAAAATTCCTTCATTTGTTTGGGTATCTGTTACAATTTGGAAAAAACCATCCTCATTGCCAGAAACAAATGTAAATTTTGCCAGCCAGTTATCAGAAAATTCTTCATCTTTGTCAAATACTTTTATTCGCATAATTTCCACATTTGCTTTGTTTTCTTCAATGCTTCCTTAAAACTGCAATAAAAAAAAAAATCTGCTCTTTAAAAAGACATCACAGTTTACCTCATTTCAACAGTGCAAGGAATTTTGCACAATGTCTTATTATGGGGTACTGGAAGGTGTAGGAACATACTAAAAATTGTGATGATTGTACTTACTGCACGACTTTCAACAACAGGTAGATTGTCGTTGACATCCAGAATCTTGATTTCTAAAGAACATGTTGCAGCATTCCCGCCTGTTTCACCACCACGGTCCTTTGCTTCCACCACCAAAGAATAGCTACTTTGTGTCTGTCATGGTAAGAAAAAGCTGTTTAATCCAGGCTAAAAATTCTTCCATTGCTATATGATCTCTGTTACATTTTAGTAATGTCTCTTATGGTCAGTTGTAACTCCTCTCGAGCTAGAAGTAAATCTTGCACACAAGTACCTTGACAGATTCTGCTGGAGTAGAACTGAGGCTTTGAAAAGGATGTGGGACTTCCACATCTTCCACACAAAGAATCAGACTGTACTTACATATCAAAGTAAAAAATTCCAGTGGCCATCAACAGGGACAGGACCAGTGACACCTGAATGTCAGGACACGGCCAGAGGCAGAGCCACATCCCTCAGCCACAGAGCATTCCCACCACCATCTGCTGGCCAGGGAAAACTCTGCAAGCACAGGTCATGTCCCTGGTAATATGTGACTTTCAGTGCAGATTCACAGTAGCACCTGTCCTAATTCTTCGTACTGTGATTTGCATGGCAGGCTACAAAAAATCCAGATGCAACCAGCAGCTCTGCAGGTGGTGATCTAGGTTATCTTTGCTATACATTTCCCAGCAGAAAGAAATGATGCCTTTTTTTTGGGTACCTGCTGCCCTGGCTGCACAGGAGGGACAGAAAGCAACAACCACTGGGCTGGTGCTGTGCTAGGGAGGTGATGGGGAGGGATACAGCCTTAATCCCATTGCCTCTTCCCTCAATCCCTGAAAAGAATGCATCAGCCAGACAAGGCTTTAATCCCAAGGAAAGTTAAGACAGGTAAGAGGGCCAGCTCTTCACCCTCCAAGCAGGGCTAAGGGTGACACAACGGGGGCACCAGAAAACCACTACTAACAAACACCATAACTGGAGGGTTCTTTTACCTCTCTGTCAAGGTTTATTTTTGCTACTCGAACCTCGCCGCTATTCTTATCCATGCTGAATGCAGTGCTAGGGCTTTGGGAAACAATCCTGAAAGCAATTTTGGAATTCAGATTATTTGGTTCATCTGCATCTGTTGCATTTATCCTCATTACAATTGTACCTGGAAAACACAAACAAAAATATGGCACTTGTTTACACTGCCATGCACTGGTATATATCTTTACTGTAATGTCAAAGATAAGAGCATTTTTTAGACACACTGCACAATTTTCTGATGCTCTTGACTTTATGTATTTAATGCATGAAGTTGAAGAAGTGTTCTTAAACCCAATAGGTACATGTTAAAAGTATATATTCTAGCCAACAAAGAGTGCATTCACACATCTGAAACTCATAAAATTCAATGCACAAATTAAACAACAGGTTAAATTCTCTCAGTAATTCTGACAGAAAAATGTAGATACCAAGCAGAGCAGAAAGTAAAAGCTTTTGAATAATGAGCTACATTTCCCTCACATGTTTTTCTAAAGAGAGCACTAATTATTCCTTTACTTGAACATTATTAAAACCACTGATTTGTACTGATGCCCTCCAAGACCTTCACTCAATATATGTGGTGGTACCCATGGTGCAATCCCTTTATAAAATTATAGCAGGGGGTTTTGTCCTTTGGGAGAGGGTATACCTCATATGGCTGCTATAGACTTGAAAGATTGCTGAAGTTACTCAACAACTCACTCAAGTGGATGGGCAAGAATTTGTTTCTTCAGATTATAGTGACATTGAAACAGGCACACTGCCAGGTATTTATCAGGTTGTTTGATTTCAGCTTTTCTAATCTTCTTGAAAATAATCTGTTGCTCCTATGTTTACTGATGTCAATAGGAAAATGGCCATTAACTAGTTCTTCAATGGTTATGGCACAGCCATATGTGCTTACCAACAAACTACCTCCCCAGCCCACAAATAAAGCAGGGTTATGGATGAGGATGGCAGAGAGAAATCCCCCCAAATAGGCTGTGACTACTAGGCCAGAATGCAGATTGCATTTCCTGTGCAATTCCTACAGAAGAACTCTGGTTCATGGATTTGTGGAAGCTCTGACAACAAACCAAAGATACCACAAGAGCAAATACTCTTCTCTCTTGCCCCTAGGGGGATGCTCTCCCTTAATCACACAACTTAGCCTTGAATAAAAACCTTCATTCACACATGGATAACCCGGCTTATGTCAGCAAGAGAACATCCCTTTTTTACTGCAGCCATACTCCTCCAAAGTGCATATTCACTTGTCCCCTTGCATATCTTGGGAAAAATGAAAAGAAAACAAAAAAATTAAAATAAAGTTACCTGTTTCGCTTAATTCTTCAACTGAACCAACAAAAACTTCATGTGAAAACACTGGAAAATTGTCATTTATGTCCACAACTTTAATTGGGAGGTCTATTGGCTCTTCCAGTTTTGCCCCATTCTTATCTAGTGCGTGGCCTCGGACCTGATAATACAGACAGGAATAACAAACAAATCCAAAGAGTGACTGTCATATATACAAACATAAATGCAAATCAGAAATACACCCATTATATGTAATAAAGAATAAGTATTATAAAAGTTTATTACATATGCTTATGAATACAAGCAGGTATAAACAAATACCCAAAAATGCATTATATATATGTATTACTTCAAGCAGACACATTTAAAGAAAGTAAATAAAAAATTGACAGGAGGGGAATCTATAAAGAAAAAATTTGATTTTCAACTTACTAGAAGAATTGGAGTCTTTTCTCTGTCCACCCTTCCTGTTATGTTCAGGTCACCAGTCTTTCCATTGATAACAAATAATCCATAAGGCGGTTCTGTTACTCCTTGACCAGATATAGTGTAAGTTACTACTATTCCTGAATCTTCAAGATCTGAATGTATCTAGTAGGAATATAACAAATTAAAAAGCACTCAGTAAATACAATCACATTTAAAAGTGCAACAAAATATTTTTTCTACCTTGTAATGAGCAAACAAAAATAAATATTTAACACACTGCATATTTATTTCCCTGCACTCTTCTGACTGTGGAGATGTACAGATGAATGCAGGAAGGGCTGCATGTTCTGTTTGATAATCTGGTGCAGGGAGATGAGAAACATCTGGATCTGGGAGCTGACCTGGGAGGTCTGACCTAAGCTAGCAAATATACCAGGACTGGAGAAGAGATAGGATGGAGGAAAAAAGGTCAGACCTGGAGATGAGCACATAGAAGAGGTTACAGAGACTAGAGATTACACCCTTTCTCTGCTGTCAGCAGATATTCAAAACATTTGGAAAAGTGTGCATTGTGCCAGTATCACCATCAAGGAACAGCCCAAGCAGCGGGCAACAGCTTGCCACTACCTGCAGTCATTTTATGTGCTGAAGTGGCAGGAGTGGTGAATTCAGGTTTCAACACTGGTGCTGAACCAGACACATATTACTCTTTCACAAAGGGTAACACCGTGGTTATTTTTAACTCTGTTTCCTAAATGACTACTAATACATAATCATGCTCCATGTACATCCTTCTGCCCAGTCACTACCAGCAGATCTGGGACCCACTTGCCAACTTCAACCCCAGCTGAGTATAGATGGTGGGGTGAAAAAAACTCGAAGATACTGCATTCCCCAAAAGCTTAATGAAAAATGGGACAATGAAAAGATGAGTGACTGAGCCAAACCAGGCTTTAAAAGTAAAGGAAACAGAAGGAAATGTGTCAACTTTCAACTGGTATTCCACAGTCCTTTAAAATAAAAGAAATATTCGTCCATATGTTTAGGGAAGCCACACTCCTATTTTACATTTTCATCTCTATTTTTCTGTGTATTGCATATTTAACTGTTTTCTGGGCTTACTCTAGCAATTGGATTCTTATAGGAATTGTCCTCCTCCTCCCGTATGAAAGCTGGAGGGACTGTCCATTCTCGCTTCTGTCTGACTAGGCTGTTGGGATGAGACAAGCCACTCCTCTCATTTCGGTTATAAACCTGTGAAAAGACAAGGTGGAACGTCAGCAATACATTAAGCCATTTCAGATAAATGCTTTATTGCTGCTGTAGCCAAGACTTCTGAGCAACTTTTGCTCTTTCAATAGCTGGTAACTTCAAAATCATGGAGCAGCATCAGCCTTCTGAGTCACAATCTAAGAGCAATACAGTTCTCAAGTTGGTTGAAGAGGAAAACTTCACTGATCTTCTCATCAAGACAGAATTAGGCAAGACAGGCTTTAAAAATATGAGCAAGCTTCCATGACCAGCAGCTGATGAAAATACATCTGCTCTGCTCTGGAAGATTTAAATGCTTGTCATCAGATGTGGGAAGAAGTTTGGCACTAAGGCTGTTTTGAACCACCATTTTTGCCTTACCACCGTGTTTATCTTCTTACCAATACTGCCTTGCATATTTAACCTTCTCTCTGAAACAGACTACATGGAAGAGCAGGCCTCTACTCAATCCACCCATGTCTCTGCTATTCCTGTTTAACTACACCTTACTCTGCATGACACCTCTCATCTTTCTGTCCACTTTAGTTCCTACTGTCTCTGTTGACTCCCAGATTAACATATTCAAAAAAACAGTGGTTTTTCATCTGCTGAGCTCAAAAAAGCAATCTACATTTTTACTGTGTTAGGGGAAGTTTCTCAAAGTTCAACGCCACTCTATGCAATGGATCTAGGAATCTATTCATTTATATTTCAGCTTTCATTTCTCTATTCATTATGCAGCTTTCACATATCAGAAAATGGTAGAATTAAAAGATATTTATCAACTGAAAAAAGGCATGGCTTTGACATGTTGCTCAGAGAACCCTTCTACAAACACTAATAAAAAAAAGCTTTCCATTATAACCTACCTTCACGTAGAGCCCATGTCCATAATTCAAACAGATCTGCAATGGAAATTATGATAGTCATTATTAATTCTATGTCACTTCAGCAGTACTAAAACTTAACTTTTGTGAACTGCTTCATAAGAGCAGCAAAGCCACAAGGAAGAAGGCTTTTGACCTGTATAAAGTAGTATTTATTATTTACCCGTAACAGCTTCTGAAAAATTCACCCATAACCATTGACATTAAAAACATACACTCTAACTACATAATAATTAAGTTTGGCACCTTTTTCCTACCAAGAAACAGATTATAAGCAATTAATATATTTTCCTAATAAATTCAGACTTTATAGTAATTTTTAAACAACCATTTTTTTTAGTGCTGAATAATACTTCAGTACTTCAAAACGATGAGAATGTGCCATTGATGGAAACAAGTGTTGGCTGCCTGCAGCACTTTGCAGAAGCTCCCTCTTCTGGGCAAACCTTGGATTTGTGTCTGTGGTGGGTTACCAATCACATCAGAGAAGAAAATCGGATAAATGGTGTTTAAAGGTAAGGACTAACCCAAACATCTGCTGAAGTGTACATGACAGAAGCAGCTCTCTTACTCAGAAACTTGATGGGAGGATAAATGGCATCAGTTATTTAAACAAGGCAGAGTATTCAGTATTGGGACTGCCTCTTCACACACCAGGACAGCTATGCGTGGACTTGAATATCTCAGTTAGGTGACAAATCCTGGCTGGAAAAAGCCAGTTTTTCAGAGACCCCATGTTTATATCCACTCTCCAGGCACCAGACTCTGCAAATAACACTCCTCAAACTGCAAAAAATGTAGGTATTGGGAAGCAGCAACAATAAAAAGTAGGCTATTACAACATGTGAAACCTACAAATCAAGCTTTTGAACTTTATACACATAGCAAATACTGTTACTGTTCTGAAAACTATTACTACTTATATTTTGCAACTTAGGTGATTATTTTCTTAGGCATTTCTTAGTATTATTTTCTTTGCCTAAGGCAAAGCAGGCTCAGAAAAGGTGGTTTTCTACTCAAATAAGTCAGTCTCTGACTGGTTTCTGGTTTGTTCACTGGGCTCTCCCTATTCCTCCCTCTGACTCAGCCTTGATTACTGAATTGATGACAGCTTCTCTTTTTTTTAAAGATGTTATCTTGCACCCACACAATCCAACAGACTGTGTTGAGCAATACAGCAAATTTCTGTTTCAACTTGTTCAGCAAAACTGCTTTTCAAATGGTATTTTTCCCAATGTATATCTTCTGAAGACAAAAATTATCAAGCAGTGGGTTTCCTAATGGATATGCATCATGAAGGGTACAGGATCTCACACCAAGCTGTTTTCATGGATGTTCGTAATCTTATTCGATTTTACTAATTATAAGGATTTTCAAAATTTATTTTCATTACTAATGAGATGATACCAGCAAGAGTGACAGGAGAATTTTGCTTTATAGTCAGGGTTTTCCACAGAAGCTGCAACTCTTCTGGAAGGTGAATACTTGTCAAGATGTCACCAGAAACATCCTTGGTTGCTCTAACAGGTAAACTGGAGGGAAAACTTTCTGTCTTAAAACTGAATGGAGACAAGAGGCATATGATGAGAAGTTTCCTTGCATTGGAAATCCGAGAACCCAATATAAACAAAAGTGTCTGAAGACCAAGAATACGCAGATCTTTCACTGAGATGCGCATCAAAAATGTGGGAAAAAGTCCACAAGTCATTATTAAAAGAAAATATTTCAGTAAGATAAGAAAAAATCAATTTGCCCTCAAAACATTCTAGGTTAATGCTAAGATAGTAAAAAGTACTTTTGCTCTTTATTATTCAATCTACAGTCCACAGGTAGCCTCACAAGGGACTTAGAAGATATCTACAAAAAATGTTTAAGACACTTAATGTTAACTTAAATGTTAGCGACACTTTTATTCACAAGACGTATAAATAAAAGGGGAAAAAATGTAAAAGGATCCAGCCTTTTTATTGAAAATTTTTAAAGGTTCCAAAAATTTTAGGGGAAAAAGCACTTTTCAGTGACATTTTCTTCAAGGACAAGTGAAATGTCAGAATTTGCTGCCTGTTGAACATGTGAATTTTCTCCCTCCCTCTCACTTTTTTTTTTTAGTATCTTACAACTGCCTTCTGCTAAATGGCTTAGAGTAGGAAAGCTCTGTCATTTGCTGTGGATCATAGCCTTGGCTCAAAAACCAGACCTCTACTGACGACACCTGTTGACCAGAGCTGACAACACATCGTCAGAAGAAAATGGGATGGTTACAAAAAAAAAAAAAAAACAAAGGTCTGAGGCCTGAAGTAATGAAATTGGAATGAAATACTACAGGAAAGCAGCAGGAATAGACAAGAGGGCATGGGAAAGAAGGGAGTGACTGCCACGTATAGTGACTGCAAGGCTGCTCTTGCCCAAATCCCTGTTCATCTATAGTCAGGAAGTGACTAAAGCAGAGATTTTCAACACAAAGCTCAGATTTAAGCTGTAAAGCTATAAAGACTGAGTAACCGAGAAGGTATGTGTCTGTGTTTACTACACCATGAAACAGTAATGCCTAGAAATGTAGTCTTTTTTGGGTGCTGTGTGTTAGGAGATTTGGAGCTTGTACCTCCTCTGGGTCAGTTTGGTGTTGAAGACAACATATGAAGATCTCAGAGAAGCAAGCAGGGGGGACCATCCAAGGTCATCTACCAGTACATCTCTTGGTGCTGGGAAAAAACAAACTACACCCAAATGCTTCCTGACAACTGTTTATCCTGTTCTGAAAAATGAGGGATGGAGGTCCCTCAGCCTCACTAACTCAAGGGGGTGCCTAGACAGTCCTACAGATGAAAAGTCTGTTAATTTTCATCTTCACTTTATTATCCTAATCTTTAGCTCCTTGCAAGTTGACCATATTGCTGCTTACACGATATTCAGAGCAAGGCACACAAATTTACATAGCTAAACGAAAGTTAAGTGCCTAAACTTTCATTATGACCAGCAGAAATATAGCCAATACCAACAGAGACTGAAGCACTGTTCAGCTTGCACCCAAACCTGTCCATATTTATTTCTCCCTGAGCTCTACTGATTGCAAGTATGTCCAATTAAGTATTGTAAACCCAACACAGGAGGATTTGTAGAGCAAACCATTTCATGCAGAGAACCCAACAACATACAACCCATGTTTTGATGGATTCTTCAGACTAGAATTAGCTCATTCCCACAGATCAAACATCTACAAGCAAATGGATGCATCTCCCAATATGGTTTCACCCAGGAGGGATACAATTCACACACTCTTGAGATCTTCTTCAAAAGTACAATCTGATCCAATCAAACAGGCGCACTCAGTATCCACTGCATCTCCATATACCTTAACAGAAACTTAAACATCTACATTGATATGTCCTAGCCTCAAACTTAATGTCCTTTGTCATGTTGACAATGCTCTCATTGTATGGTGCAATTCCCTTTCCTTCACAATTCCCTTTTCTTCTACCCTTCATGTATCTGCAAACTTATCAAGCATCTCACTCACTGTCTTTTCTCACATATCAGTTCTTCAATTTCCCTGAAAAAATCATAAAACAGGATTTTGTGACTTTAGATTACTTTTTTTTTTTTTTTTGCTGTAGTCCCTCCTGGACAGATTCACTGTTTTTCTGAAGTCCGGTATAAAAAAATATATCACTTTAGTTCAATAGGATGGATAAAATACTAGCCCTTACATATTTCTCAGCTCCTTTCAGACCTCACCACAGCTGGGTTTTCCCTCATTTTCGGAGCAATATTAAAATGTTGAATCAATCCACAGATGCTTGTAAATACTTTTACCATGTTTCAACATGTTACTGGCAACAGAAGCTAGGTTGCTTTGAATTAGCTCACCTCTGCTCTTCGTAAAACCAAGTTTCACTTTATGACGGTTTTTATTTAACTTGTTCCTATGACTTCTAAAAATTATCTGCTACTGACTCTAATTACAGTAGTGATTTAATATATTCAGGACTGAATTTCATCATATCCAGCCAAAGTCTAGCATCCTAAACATCAACAAAGTACAATCTGAGGACAATGTTCAGAGAAAAGGTAAATTTTGCTACTCCCATACTAAGATTCATATATCTCTGTCAACTATTCTTTCACTCAAATGCAGTAGTGTTCTAAGACTTCCTCTCTTGAAGACATGATGTCTGCACCCTTTAGAAATGACCGAGAAACCTCCCAGTGTAATAATCCTCGATAGCCGTGCCTGCCCAGCATGCCCATGGCTCCAGGAGTGTGCCCTGGACACGCTCCAAGTCAAGCCCAACCCTTCGGGTGCACCACCCTTCAGCACAGACAAACGTTCTAGAAAAGGGTCAGAGGCAGAGGCCTGGGGAAATCTGCTGTGACCTCTGCGAGGTACCCAGGGATGATGAGGCAGAGATGCAGCCTGCAGGCAGGGAGGGAGCACTGAGAGATACTTCCAGGAAAAACTGGGAGAGGAAGAACCTACCATTCCTGGTGCTTCTAAGGTAGAAGATGCTTTGAGAAGACACTACTTTTAAACTAATTTTGTCTTTCAGTAGTTTCTTAAGATTCACAAGAAATAAATAACCCCAATCCAATACTCCCAAATAAGAAACTTGACTTTTTGCCACATGAATGGCCAGATAAGGAAAAAAACGCCAAAATTTCAAAACTCAGCAGCACCTCTCTTTCTCTTCGGACATCAGCTATCTAAGGCAGCTTTGTTCACTCTAATATTCTATCCAACAATGAGTCTTTCAGGCCAAACTGAGTTGACTCTCAGTACATCATATTCTGACCCAGTCTTTGCTGAAACTGAGGATGATGAGGACTCAAAAAAATAATGTTCTTCAGGCAAAGCTAACAGCATCCTGAGCCAGTGTAAGCCCATCAAAACGGACAACGGTGTGGCTTCAGGTATTGCAGAGAGGATATGTAAAAACATTTGCACAAGTGGCACTCCACGTTTTCCATCGTTCATTTGGACAAAATAAGGATAAAACATTTTCCAACCAAACCCCAACTACCAGCTTGCCATAAAAACAGGTTTAACTGTTGCTGGCCAATTTATGCACAACCATATGTCTGTATTAAAGTTATCAGGCAACAGGTCTCCAGATAACAAATCTGATTTTGCAGGTTCCTGAGCTCAGGGAACAAGTTCTTGACCCCCAGTGCCTTCCACTCTGTCCATGCAACGAGCCATTACAGATCCCTGCCCAGCTGCTCAGCAGCTCCCAGCAGAGCCCAGGGCACGGCCTCCACCCTCACCTTTGTCTGAGTGGCAGCAGCCCAACTTCCGCAGGCATTCTGCCAGCCTGGAAAGGTGAAAAGCAAAAGAAAATGCCGCAGATACAACAAAGAGTTTGCAGTAAACCAGCTAGAAAGAGCTAGAAAGCATCAGTCCAAATTCAACACACCAAGCGTTTCATGCTCAGTTTGTTATGAGACAGTTGTTGATTTTAGCCGGAGAAAGTATTCCATAGGATGGAAGAGCTAAAGGCTGATGGCTGAAAATAGTGAGGGAAGGGCAGGAGAAAGCCTGAAGTGTCCTGGATTGTTAAGAATTTGGTGTAATTTTTCTAAGGCGATAAAATCTTCCAAACTTTTGATTCCTCTTCCCTCCTGGCACTGTTCCCTCAGAAGGGAAATGCAATTTACTAGTACAGAGAACATGTTCAACATCAAAACGGCAACAATACGAGCTCCTCACTGCGTTCCTGTTCCTCCCGGCGCCTCAGCAACCGCACCCATCCCAGATACCGTTCCTGTTGGGATTTCCTACCTCCACCTGCTTTCAGGCAGCAGACGGCGATGGCTTTTATCTAATTCCCAAAGAAAGAGAGAAAACCCGTTCCCAGCCAGCCTTGGGAGGGCTGCCAAGTCCCAATGGGAGCACCTTTCTCCGACGGCCATACTCGCGGCCGTACCACCACGGCTCCACCCCGGGGCAAAGCAGCGCCCCGGTACCGGGGGACCCCCGGGGCAAAGGAGCGCCCCGGTACCGGGGGACCCCCGGGGGCAAAGGAGCGCCCCGGTACCGGGGGACCCCCGGGGGCAAAGGAGCGCCCCGGTANCACCAGCAGCGCCAGCAGCGCCAGCAGCCGCACCGCCGCCACGGGGCCCCGCGACATGACCGCCGTGCCGTGCCGGGACGGGACGGGCGCAGCTCCTCCGGCCGCCCAACACCGGAATGCCGGCGGCCCGTGGAGGGGGCACAAGTAGCCGCGGGTGGGTGGAGTGTGCCGGGCGGGATCGGCGCCGGGAGGGGGCAAGAGGCAGCGGCCCTGAGCCCCGCCCGGCCCGCGGCGGCGAGCCCCGTCCGCGCCCCGCCGAGCTCCGCCCGTGGAGGCTGCACAGCGCAGCCCGGAGCGCCGGGCCTCGGCTTCCCCCGGGCTCCCAAAGTTTGCGGGTTGTTTGCCCGGCTTCCCCAGGGCTCCCGAAGTTTGGGGGTTGTTGTTTGCCCGGCTTCCCCCGGGCTCCCGAAGTTTGGGGGTTGTTGTTTGCCCGGCTTCCCCAGGGCTCCCAAAGTTTGGGGGTTGTTGTTTGCCCGGCTTCTGCCGAGGAAGGCGAGCCGGAGCGCGCAGGGCGGCTGCGACATCAAACTGATGCACTAACGAGTAATTGATAAGGGTGGGCGCAGCCTCTCGGGGGAATGGAATTGCGGGCGTTTTTTAGGACAACCTTCCCTGTAATCCTCGTTTTTTATACGCTCCGAGCCATATTCTTCCTACTCTTATCTGGCAGAGATCTTTCCTGGATACACCTGATTAATTGATGCTTACGAAGGCATAGGTGATTCTTCATGATGGCGAAACAATTAAACGTGCTGTCTGTACCTCCTCTCTTCTTTGAGGCAGTTACCTAGTTAATCTTTCCAGGATCACACTCAGTTATGGTAAGTAACTTCAGAACCTGCTGGTTATGATACTATTTGTGATACTATTGGGGTTGGAGAGGGGAACCAGCCTTACGGGAGTCTTGCCAATCACATTATATACTTTTATTTGCATGTTGCAGCAATGCACAATAAATAACTCAGTTTCAGTTGCAACAATTATAATTTTTATGGCCATCATGAGGGGAAGAGCTTTACCTCTAAAGTTTTTCTAAAGTGACATATATCTGTGTTATATACTTAGAATATCCCAATTTATGGAATTTGCTGATACCCTCTGCATAAAAATAGTTGCCTTAATTTAAAGAAAACAGAAGGCATAAAAGAGTCAATATGTGTGAAATGCACAGTATTAAGGGCTTTTGTATGCCTTCTTTGTTCTGTCACTGAGTCACTGTGCTGGCCGATCACTTTATAACCACACAGAACTACGCATGTTCACACAGCAGTACACACTGAGATCCTGTGAGGATCTTCTTCAGGGCCTCGAGGACAGGGGTGTTATTTTGGCCCAGGTTTAACAACCATTGTAGCTACTGCAGCTAATGGTAATAGAAGTACTGTGAAGTTTTCTTGTAGCTATTCCTGTTTTAGATGAATGAGGCACAGCATGTCTTGGAGAGCATTCATATTACAACCCTTTTAATTTGGTGATTTAGAAGTAGATTCTGTTTTCAGATGTATAGCACGTTTCCTAGACTGATGGTTAAGTGTTTCTTTACATCAAAAGGCTGTAAGAGAAGAACCTTGATTTGCAACTTTCTTTTCAATCTGCAGGTTGCTTTGTGGAATTCTGAAACGGGCTTTCATTGCCAATCCTGCACACTATTAATGAGATGATAGTATATATATACATATGCATTTACAACTATTTGCAACTTTAAATGCTGATATGGTGAAGTAAAAACCTAAATTAATTTATTTTGAAAAATCCTTAGCATTGATTTCACTTTGAAGTCACATATGCTTACAGGAGAAATGCATAGAATAAGCTTTTCCCAGAGCTCAATAGCACAGGAGCTCATCTGCAAATTATCTTGCCAGAGTTTAGATGTCTGTTCTTAAGTTACTTATAGCTTAAGTGTGGGCCAGCTACATGTCTTGAACATCCTTACAAGAACCTCAGCTATCATAAAAATGTTGTTTGTTGTCTTTTTTCTCTTTAACTTGGCTGCCTTGTATGAAAAACTTCTGTTATCCCTATTTTACAAAAATAATTCGCCTGCTGTTATGAAAAGAATGTCAAACAGTATCAATTTTGTTTTAAAACAGCTAGTAAGTGTCAGCAACCACTGAAGCTGAATTTCTTTCTGCCTTTCTCTCACTTTAACCTGGCAGCAGCTAAACACTCCTTCTCCCATAGCCATGCTGCACTCTTGTCCCTACAATCAGTTTGCACAGGAGGATCCATTGAACATTAGATCTTTGTTTTCCCACTGGGGACAGCAGCAATTCAGAGTTCACTGACACTGCAGAGCAAAGAGAAAGTTAATCTTTGCTTTTCAAACCATAAGAGTAGCTGAGCCCTTCTTGGTGCCTGGTGACGAGAGGGGCTTTCAAGGTGTGAGGCATGTGCCAGGTTGCTGTTTTCTCAAGCTACAAACTGTCTAAATTATCTTGATAAACTTTTAACAGCAAATTAATTATTATCTAAAACTTCTGTCAGGAGGGAGAGTGTTTGTTCTCAGGAGTAATAGTTGTAAGCACAGGTGCTCTAGTAAGTTGCTATTGCACCCTTGCCATAGTGGCTGGATCTTGGTGACTCCCCCAAAACCTTGCCTTGCTCCCAGCTCTGCCTGCTGCTCCCTATTCATGCTGACTAATCTTCCTTACAGCAGTGCCAGGAAACTTCTGGCTTCCCTGGGGTGGAGGACAAGGACATACTTGATCAGACTAGCAGAGTCTGTCTCTGCTTCTTGCAAAAGCAAGGTTTACTTTACAACAATTGTGGACTTTTTTGTTGTTGTTTTTTCTAGAACAATGCAGTTTCTTCTTTTCAACAAGTGATTCAACCAAATGAAACAAGTGCAGTACCTAGCAAATGGTGCTAAGCTGGAAACCCAATGTATATTCTTAGTAATGAAATGTTGAAATTCATTTATATTGACATGAAACTATTGTACAAAAATTTTGCATTGTTTGAGATTGTCATTAATCTTTTCTGCAGTGTTTAAAGATTCTTAACTGCACTGTGGTCGCAGATGCCACTCATTTTTTGGGAAGAGATCCCAGTAGAAAGCAGTTTATCAGGGCATTGCATGGATATATCAAAATAACATTTATTTATTCAAAATAGGTAATGGATAATGCATAATGTGTAAAAAATTATACACATCGTGGAGGACTTCTAACCCCCAGACAGCTCTTGAGACCAGAGCAATTGCAATAGGTACAGTCACCAGCTTAGAAGTGCTTCGGGCAAAAATGCTCTAACTGAGGAGAGTAGATTAGCACCAGGATTTGATACTTTAAGCAAACACTTGGCGTTCTAAAAATAGAGTCGTTGTTCTTGTGTGGGTTAACTATGTTTTTGATTCTCCAGGCGTCCTGTCATATGCCTTAAACAAATTCAAGCAGGATTAATCCCCCCTTTCTTTTGCTTTTCCTCCTCTCTCTCACGTAACTGTTTTCTCCTTATTTTTCTCTGTTCAGCTCTTTTCCTTATATGCATTCTTCTATTTGCTGCTTGCCTATTTTTTTTTTTCTTTTCTTTTCTGGTGCGGCCAGGTTGTTTAACTTTTCAGGTGCCAGGTGCAGCTGTGGAAATGAGTAAGCGTGCTGAGCTGTGAGCTGTGGGATTGGCAGAGCTGTAAAATAGGCAGGCCAGATCCTTGCCCTGAACACAGGCGTTTTGTTACTGACAGCATGATATACTGTCTTTTATGTGTGTGTGAAACAAGGTGTGGCAGAGTAACCCTTTTGTTGCTTTCCTCTACATAGCAACGGGCACTGCTCTGAAATTACCTGTAGACTTTTTTCAAGGTGATGTGGCTCTGTGGGAAAACTCACAACAAAGAGCATTTAGGTAGATGCAATTAAACGATTACTCTGCTGTGCAGCTAGTAGAATAGAATAAAATAAATAGAATAAAATAGTTCCGTTGGAAGAGACCTACAACAATCAGTCAGGCCAACTGCCTGACCACTTCAGGGCTGACCAAAAGATACAGCTTGTCATTAAGGGCACAGTCAAAAAGCCTCTTAGCTATTGATAGCTTGGGGCATCAACCATCTCTCTAGGAAACCTGTTCCAGTGTTTGAACAGCCTCTCATTAAAGAAATGCTTCCTTATGTCCAGTTTGAAACTCCCCTGGTGGAGCTTTGAGCTATTGCCACATGTCCTGTCACTGGATACCAGGGAGAATGGATCACCACCTCCCTCTCCAGCCCTCCTCTTTGAGAGGCTGTAGGAAGCAACGAGGTCACCCCTTAGCCTTCTTCTCTCCAAGCTATACAAACCCAAAGTCCTGAGACACTTCTCACAGAACATTCCTTCCAGCCCCTTCACCAACTTTGTTGCTCTCCTCTGGACACATTAAAGGACCTCCACATCCTTCTTGACTGGTGTGGGGCTGCTGCACACAGTGGTCCAAGTGAAGCCACACCAACCCTGAACACAACGGAATAATTTCCTTTTCAGAGTGACTGGGTGTGCTGTGTTTAATGTACCCCAGGTTGGGGGTTGCTTTCTGGGCTGCCAGGGCAATGCTGATTCCCACTGAGCCTCCTGCTGGCCAACACCCCCAGATCCCCCCACTCTGCAGGACTGCTCTGCAACCACTCCTTTCCCATGTTATGCTTGTTATACCTGTGTTTGGCATAAGTAGAAATATTAGCCTCTTTTTGGTCTGTGAATTTTCATCAGTGCTGAACAACTGAACTGTATTCAACAGAAAGATAATTTTTAAAAGTTGCACCTTGGAAAAAATCTCTGCTGATTTCACTCTAATCTGTCAAGTCCGGTATTAGCTGCAATGGTACTGTGTAAATTTTCAGAGACTGTAGATACAGGAATGTGGCATTCCCAGTCTCAGAAGAAAAAGAGTATTATTCTACTATTTTTTCTGTCACAGCTGAGGTACATGAGCTAATAAGCTAACGTGTGCCTCTGTGCTATGTCAGTAACCTAAGAAGGGGTCGGTTTAGCAAAAAAGAGGGCTTCATTTTAAAACTGAGAAACAATGCAGGCAGGAAACCAGATATCAACTGACCTGAAGTTTAGGCTGGAAACTGGAGCAATGTTGAATTCTGATTGGTGGAGTTTGGAGTGTCTTGGTTGGAGATCCAGGGATGAGGACTCAATGGATTTTTAGGGCAGATTTCAATCAATTCATAAAAGAGATTCTATAGTGTGTTTGCCAGTTATCAATGGACTGGTGGTGATAACAGAAAGTCAGTTCACATTTTTAGAGAGTCATAGGATGGTATGGGTTGAAAGGGACATTTAAAGGTCATTTAGCCCAATGCAATGAACAGGAACATCTTCAACTAGATCGGGCTATAATAATATAATAATATAATATAAATATAATAATATCTCATATATATAATAATAATAATTCTAAATTAACTAAAAAGACCATCAAGATGCAATATATACACATACATTTTCTCAAATTTTCTAAGTCTTTGATATATAAAGTGAGAAGTGCATTCAGGAAGAGTCACATGATTCAGACCAATAAAGATAAAGTGGTCAGTCTGAAGATAAAAGGGAATCTTGGTTCCCATGTCCTTAAAGGCTCCAAGAAACTTCTGTAAGGCAGTAATCACAAGCCCAGGAGACTGGTCTAGATAATCTTTTAAGAGGCCTTCCAAACCAATCCATTCTATGATTCCATGATTTTTAAAAGGTACGTTAGAAAGGACTTATGTGCTCTCTGCATTTACAAATAATGACAAATTGCAAAAAAGGAAGATTTAAGTAAGCTACCAGTTGAGTTTTCCATTAGGAATAAAAGGGCAAGTGGAAGCCTGTTGAATCCTCCTTACTGGAAATTCTTAGGGTTAGGATGGCCATTTGTCAGGAAAGATAGTGCTAGAATTGATCTTCTGTTGAGTCTCTTCTGTTCCCATTCGCATCAGGCAAGTTTGACTGAATAAAACATAAACAAGTTAGATGAGACAGTGAACTCCAGTCATTTAAAGCACTGGACTTTCCTATTCAGCATCTCCTGGTGACATGAGAGGCTGCTGATGTAGTCAGGTGCTGTGTATTAGTGATTGGGGATGTAGAATCACAGAATCTTAAGACCTTAAAGATCATCTAGTGTCAATCTCCCTGGATGGGATAACTTGCAGAGAGATCTAGATAGATTGGAGCATTGGGCAGTGGTTAATGGAATGAAATTTAACAAGTTGAAATGCTGGATTCTGGACTTGGATGGAGTAAAACTGGGCACAAGTATAAACAGGGAGAGGAGTGACCAGAGAGCAGACCTGCAAAAGGAGGCAAGGACACCTTCCACTAGATCAGGTTACTCAAAGCCCCATCCAGCCCGGCCTTGAATACTTCCAGGGATGGGGCATAGAGTTCCAGCACTTTCACAGTAAAGATTTTCTTCTTAATATCTAATCTAAGCCCTCTTTCAGTTTAAAGCTATTCTCCATTGTCTGTCACTACATGCCCTTGTAAAAAGTCCCTCTCCAGCTCTCTTCTTGGCCCTCTTGAGGTACTGGATGGCTGCTGCAAGCTCTGACCTTATAACTTTGTGTGCACTTGATTTTTCTTGTAAATACTTGAATGGATGATGCTATGGTCTAAAGCGCTTCCCAGAATTAGACTTTTTTCCCCCCTCTCTTTTCACCTTTTGTCCCATCGCACCCGACCTCCCCAGGAAAAAGACTAGATGCTCTTTCACCTTCTCTTTCACTTTTAGTGTACAAATCAAAACAAGACTATATATTGCTAAGAATTTGCTGTGTTGCCTAGTTTTACATGATTTTGCACCTTGGCCCTTCTTCTATTGAATATTGCTTGTGGGCTTTACTTTGAATCCTAGATTCACTTTTCACTTATTTATGATCATACTATAGGGTTTTCCTGTGACCAACTTAAAAGTGTTTAAAAGTACTCACTGATGACAAAAATGGAAAGAAGCAATGCTGTGGAAAAGATTCATGCCTGTCACCAAATATTAGTGTTGAAGACCTGAACATGCTTTAATCTTAGTTAAATTAAATAACAAAGGATTTTCAGGATAAGTGAGGAAATAATAAGCTCTAGTTTCAGGAGCTTAAAATGTCAAGTGAGTTGCTCTGTGAATCACAAATGGTGGTAGAACAAAGTAAGAGTTGGCTCTGTAAGACTTCTGTCAGAGAGGGCCATGGACATGCATGCTTCTCTGTGGGATGGTTACAGGGTGTGTATCCCACCATTTCAAGACACTGATATTCTGTTGAATCAAATATGTACTGACTTAAATGGCAAAAAAGAAAAATCCCAAAGAGCCCAAGGGCTGCATTCTCTTTTTAATTTTTCCCCAATCGTTGCACATCTATGAATGTGCAAACCATATTGGTTAACATCAGTGTTGATTGACAACTTTCCATTAAGACTTGACTGTTTCAGATGATTCCTCCATAAGAAGTGTGAATCCCAGACAACCTCCTAGAACTGAGACTAGACAGCTTTTCAAAGGTGATGAAGGAAGCTATTTGCAGTCCCTGGCAATACTGCTGAATTTTTAGTTTAAACTCTGAACTCAGGTGTAATAAAATTTAAAGCAACCCCCACACGACAGTGGAGCAGAACTGATAAGACTCAGATTAAAAATGGATGTATTCCTTTTCATTCTGTCTCTGAGAATGCCATTTTGGAAATGTGTACAAGCCTGGACACTGTTTTCAGCCCGTCCCCTAATACTCACCCAGATGGGGCTATTTAGTTTGTATTTGTTTACCTGTTACACATGAATTTCTCCAGTCCCTTTCTAAGGCTCTTGGTGCACCTACAGCTTACCATGATCACTTTTATTCAGTAATATATTAAGTAAGAAGGTCACAAAGGTAAAGGTCAGATGCACATACCCAGAAACAACAGAAGAAAAGCATTACCTTCCTACTAGTATTTATAAATTTTGCATGTCCAATAGCTGTTATTTTGCTATTTATATTCAAACATTTGATCTAGAGTGGATTTTACAGTCAAATAGCATTCATTATAACAGACATTCAGCATCAAAGACTTGAGATGTCCTTCTGCATATGTGCTTCAGGCACATTGCTGACAATGTATTTATGGGGATTACCAAAACACCTTAACACCTGAGCATCTTGCAATCATTGATGAATTTGTAATCATATTCCTAAGGAGAAGGGATTAAGTTGCAATTCCCCTTTACAAAGACAATTTGTTGAAAATTCAGAAAAATTAAACAACTTACCAAGATCCTATATAGGGAATCCTGGAGAGCCTTTGTCTCTTGAGTTCTGTTCTGGTGTCACAATTCACCTTCCTGAAAACCTGAGCCTGCAGTGACTGGCAGAGGAACAGACCCTCACCTAGATCTTTGGTACTGGATCACTGTAAAATCAAAGCCTGCAGGTACAAAATTACCATTTGTTTTACGTAGATTTTGGCTGTCTTGAAACAAATCTTTTATGAAGGAGCTGGAAGGAAGCCTGTAATAATACATGTTTTTGTTTGTTTGTTTGTTTTTTAGAGCTTTCCCAAGGAGTAGGAAAAGTAAAAGATTGATTAGGTAGCTGTCTAAATTTGCAGGTAGGCCCAACAGCACATGATGAGCATCAGAAGATGAGGTACATGATGGCTGTCAATGAAGCAGCTTTTGTTTCCTAAGTTGTCATTTTATGACTATTCTGTTTCATGACTTATTGCACTGTATCTTGAATTACAAGATGCTGTTTAACAACTGGTCACAATAAGAAAACATGACAGATTCATTATCATACAAGTATGCATCCAAAACTGTCACCAGCTGTAATTTTGTTGTTATTCTCCTTTTTATAACATTGAAGTGCACTTGGAATATGAAATAACGTTGTCTATTGACCCATTTTTGACTTGTTGCAACTAAAGTTGCTTGAGCATGAAGTCTGGTGTTGTGTAACGTAGTTTTGATTCATTTCTGTTTAGACAGGTTCTAAATACACAAAAGATAAATGGTTAATTATCTTTGTTGCCCTGGAATTGGCAGCATCATCAGACTGATAGCAAAGTTGCTATAAATTTGAAGATGGACAATTTTTTTTCTAACTTAACTTCCTGAAAAGACACTTAAATCATTATCTGAAATATGCGTGAGTGCCAATAATCATTCTGTATGAAACTGCAGAAAAAAAGATGTCAAAATGTTAAGGCAAAATAAAATGATAGATTAGATGACATTTGCTTAATACATGATACTTTTTTTAAAAGCAGTAATTTACTGAGTTCAGATAAAACTTTTTGAAAAAAATCTCTGTACAAAAAGAATTATTGTCATGAATACCGATCTGGAATATTAGAAAGAAATTTGATTTTAGAACCAAAGTGCTTTTCCTTGGTTCTACTAATTTTGACCAGTATGTAGTGAATGTACCTGTGATGCCTGTGCTGCCCAAACACTGTTTCTAGAGACTTCTGCTCTCCTTCTCTCTGTGGCTGTAGTCCAGCATTAATTTATAGCTCCTCTGAAGCACTGTTTCAGAGTTGCAGGACAGAAGGGTATCACAGAAAAGGCTGTCTAAAGAGAGAGAACAATGCAGAGAATGATGGGTTGAGGAAATTGTACTGTCACTCTTGTGAGACCTGACACACATTTCTACTTGACAACATGAAATAAAGTATTGTAGTCAATTTGACACATTAAATAATTTTGTTTTGGAATGAACTGACTTTCTAAATCAACAGCTTTTGTTTATTTTTGTGAAAGAACGAGATTTTTTTTCTGAAAAACCCCATCAGTTTTAAGGAAACTGTATTTCCCACTGATAAATGGAAAAAAAATATCCTGAGCCACTCTATGTAAAACATGATATTCCAAGTGATCATTTATTGTATTTTTTCAGTGCCATTCAGAAATTATTACAAACAAATCTCTAATATTTTTATTTATGAAAACACAAGCCCACAATAATAGTACTTATATTTTAAATAAAATTAAAATGATGCATTTGGTGACTCAATAGTGAGGAGCATTTGAGTTATGCAGTTATGTTAATTCAAGCAAAATGGCAGAATTTTTTAAAATTGTTGCTTAAATTGTGTGGCCTTTTCATATTGCTCATAGTAAGTGCTGCTCACAACACTTTAAAGGTGTTATTTATTACCACAGAATTAGGACAGAGTAAAAAGTATTGAAACTTGCATTTCAAATTGAGACAGTGTTCCTAAGATAGAAATCTAATGAGACCTTCAGCTTGTGGCTCTGTTTTTTTCCATGTAAGTATACTTCTCTCCATGCTAAGATCTCAAAGAGTCTGCTTAAAACTGTAGGATCCTATTCCTAAATAAACCCCAGTTAAAAAAAAAAAAAAAGCAAGCCATACACTTGGTGTTGCATGCTGCTGCCTCTTAGTAAGACTATTTTTCTTGAATGGTTTAGAGCAGAACTGATATCACTACTGTCTTTCTTCCCTGAAAACCATTCCTTCTTCATTATTAAACAATACGATTAAAGGTAAGAGAGCAAACAGGCTTTTAAATTACAACTGGAAGAAAAGAAACAAAACTAATGTCTGCTGGCCAGAATGAAACTATATGCTATTTTTTAAACAATGAAGCTAGAAAAAGAATTTGAACAGAATTTTAAATGAGCCAAGTATTTGTTCACATCTTCACATGCATTTTTTCTTCCGTAATTTGTAGTAACCTAAAAGAATCTTCAATTCGCTAAGAAAACAATTTTTAGGAAGTTTGAAAAAATTGCACAACAATAGGAGTTAAAATTCAGAAGTGCACTGGATAATGCAATTGCTTTTTGTTGTGATAAACCAATACTAAAAGATGCTAGAAACATTTCAAGAAATTGCGTTACATAAGAATTAATAATTAAAAAGTTGGTGAAAGATAGTACTAGAAGTAGACAACCACCACATAACTAAAATCTGTCCTTTGAAACAACATTTTTTCTCTAGTTTTCTATTAGTTTTCTATTTCTCTATTTTTTTCTATTCATTCTTCCCCTATTTCTAGACATGCAAGAGACCATAGTTCAGACACTCATGCTTCACACAGCATTCCTGTTCAAGGAATTCTGCATGTGCTCCTGAAGACTAGTTTCATTACTTTGAACACAATTCAGAAAAATGTTTATGGTTTACTTAAGATGATTATGGAAATATTTACACTAAATTTAATTTTCTTTTATACATTAAAATATTTTCTAGTGAGATTTGGCTGTATTGCATAGGCTTTTTATATATTAGATAGTCATATATATTTTAAATATTTGGTTTTTAATGTAAACAGGTGGTTAGCAAAAGAAAAGGGAGTTTGTCAGCATTTTAGTGAATCTCTGCACAAATTCTCCAGATGTAAAAGGGTGTAGCTTTATATATTAGTACCTTTTTTTTTCTTTAAAGAATGGTTCCAGGAACCATAATTACAGTTGGTACATAACTTATAGGAAAGACTAATCCCTTTAAAGTCAATGCAATTTTAGTGATACTTAAGGTAATCAAGGCTACAGATGGAAGCAAGAACAGCAGTACATCAGATTTTATGGGGAGAGCATCTAGCATGCTCAGTTGCTGTAGAAAAGAACCTGAAGCTATGGAAGGGACCTTTCCTGGAGGGAGCCTTGGGTTTGGTCGTGACTCCTGGGGATTACTGATGTTGACAGTAGCATTGACTCAGGGGGCACTGCTGGCTGTTGTTGACAGCAGATCTAGTTGCATTTCCAAAAACATCTTTTTAAAAACGTTTTCTTGGTATCAGACTCAGAAACCAGTCATCTGCTCCTTCTGAGGTAAGTTAGTCTGGATACACAATTGAGTTTCTTTTCCATTTTATAGAGTGGGAGGTTCACAGACAACTCTTAAACTTTTCAATAACCTATTTGTCAAAGCCAAACAAGCAAAATTTGCACGGAAACTACTGATTTGGTGGTCTAGCAAAAAAAGCTAGTCCCTCCCTATAACTCTATTTTATTTACACTGAAGCAATGTTGGCTACACTGTGGTTACTATACATATGATACAGAAGTAAAATGAGATAGAAGATATATTTCACCATTTTGTTCCTTCAGATCATATTCCAAGACATGTTAAGGTATATTAGAATAACACAGTCAAGTAGAGCTGTTTTTGTGGGAAAATAAAAGCCAGATTTAATTAAGTTTATAGACTCATAAAGACTTTTTCAATTAATACATTCAAATAAACTTTCAAAATATCAATGCAAAATACATTGACATATGAAATAAAAATTCTCCACATTGCTTATTAGCAAATTTATATTGCTTCCAAGTGTTTTTTTTCTTTTCAGAAAGGCTTCAGCTACCAGTGTCAGCAATGCAATACTTGCTATTGCCTCCTCACATCACAAAGCTTCCAAGATTTTCTTATCAGTATTTAAGACGAGAATTGGCACAGTATATTATAGCCGTCTTAATATAACCTGACACTGGCGATTTAAATGGTAGTCGTAGTTTGGCACGAAAATCTGACTAAGAGTTCCTGGTTGTCACTGAAGTCCTTTTGGATTTAAGCAAAGCTGTAATGGCAGTGGAGAAAGGATGAAGCCAACATCTTCCTGGGTGACAGTGTCAACATGGCAGCAGCAGCTGCGACAAATCACTCCTCACCATGACAGGAACAGCATGGCAGGCTGTGTCAGGGTATTTGTTTACTGAGAACTTCAGAAAGCAATGGAAGTGTATTATATTTATATAATTATTATTTATAACTATTGTTGGTGATGGGAGAAATGGTTGAAAGTGCCGTTTTGTAGCGCTTCTTGAATTACATACAAAGTAAAATGATGAATTTGAAAGTGCTTATTTAGTCTTGAGTTGACTAATTATTAACTACATTCTTTTCCTCTCTTGTCAGTGAGGGCTTATTAAACCAAATCTGCTTATTGTGAGAGATCACTCAGCTGCACAGTATTTTAACGTGCTTTTGTACGACATTAATTCATGCTGGTACTGTGTGCACACAAGGATCCCCTCTCACTGCTCTCCTCAATTATCAGATAACTCTCCAAAAATACTAGTCTCTTTATACACTTGCAGTGCTAGGTGGAGAGAAAGAAATTTAAAGCTAACTTCTATTTTCCCTTCACTGACAAAGTCCTGCATTTGAACTCAAAATGGGGCACCCGTCAGAGATCCTCACACAAGCAGGAATCCCTGGAATTTTAGCGCTATTTCTTAGTTATAAATAATAACAATATTCTTGATGGGTGGCAGCTAATGAGTGTCGGTGCAAATGGCGATTTCAGCAGGAAGGGGTGCCAGCAGAAGCCCTACTGACTGGAGTACTGCACAGTGCTGTACTTTGTCACTCGTCTCCGGGAGGTGCCTGGAGATGCCGTGCCCATTCCCTGGCCAAGATGACAGTCAGCACTGAGCATCTGACCCGTGCTGCTCAGGCCCCCCAGATTTGCTCCTCCCAGACTTGTTGCTCCCAGGCTGCTCACCCCAGACCCTGACACTACTCTCTCTGTGACCACCACGTTGTGGGCATTGGATAACTCTGAGGGAATATTTATTAGGCTGCCCGGCATGCCGGAGGCAGGCCTGAACACCCTTTCTGTCACCACCACATTGGACCCATCTACCAAATCAGGAATGCTCAGAGATGCTGGCAGTCGGGAGTTAGGCGCGATTACTCTTTCCGTGACGATGACGTTGGAGCCCTCTGTGAGATCGGGGATATCTAGCATGCCACGCAATTCAGAGGCAGACGCAGGCCCGACAACCCTCTCTGTCACGACGACGTTGGATGCACGCAGAGGGTCAACGCAAAGAGAGGGGGAGCCAGAGGTGTAGGTCTCGGTCACCGTCATGTTGCCATGGAGCAAGGGATCTGGCATTGGCCTCGGGGGCTGTATGGTTGTCCCAGACGTGTAGGTGTTTTCAGTAACAACCGTTGTAGTGCCAACTGGGGCAGGCATGGGTGCGCTTCCATTGACAACGATGGTGGTGCCAGGTGGTGGGAGGTTTAGATCACTTTCAGGGCTGGGGAAGGGAATGTTGACGATGCCTGGCCAGGGTGGGTTGACATCAGGGAAAGGTTCAATCTCTTTGCCAAGACAGATCTCTGCTAGGGTCTTAAATTTTGGTCCTAATGTATCCAAATATGTTTCATCTGTATCTTCTCCAATAAAGCTGCAGCAACCCACGGAGCCAACTGGAGTACCGACTCCTTCATGATCATAAATTAATAGGCAGTCATTTGCCGGCCGACCTTCATCTTCATCTGCATACACAAATGCTTTCTGTAGTTTGCGAAAACAAAAAAATGGAAAAAAAAAAGAACAGAACAGAAGAACAGAGTGAGTTTTTAACCATGAAACCACAGTAAAGTTTCCCTAACCACAATAAGGCCCAGCTGACTTGAAAAATAGGACATCAACAGGACAGACTATACCATCAATATTTTTTAACCTTTAAATAAGTTTATTTAAATATTACTGTCTTTTATTCTTGTTTCTGCCAACATGTGGCATCTTGAATTTGGTCTGTCATCAGTGGTTCTGTCTATGTGGCAAAAGGGACAGGCAAACAGGTGCCTTCTTTGGGCAGCAGTATGTGAACAAAGTGGTAGGAAGAGGAGTGAAACAGGGTCACAAGGGAAACAATGAAGAGACCAGGAAAGAGGAGATGGGATGGAGGATTGTCCAGAGTGGGGGAGACTTGGTGAGTCCAGAGGGGAGCATTCATTTTGAGCAAGAAGGAAATTGCCAACTGGGGATGATGTTGGGGATCCTGGTGTGGTCATTGCAGAGAGATCAGGCAGGAATGAGGAGAATTTAAAGAGAGTGTAAAGTGGGGTTGGAGGAAGCAGAAAAGGATGGAAGGGGAGGCCTGAGAGGGAGAGTCAGAGAGTTTGGGGATTGAGCTGGTCCAGGAGGATAGCAGGAGTAGTATGTGGAGGCCTATGGCTGGCAGACAGTTAATACATGGGTGCTCCAGGCCAAGGCAGGAAGATTGCAGTCTGGGAGAAATCCATGCTCAGGATGTCAGGACTGCTCTGTTCTCTCCTCCACTGAACTTTGTTTAGATTTTGAAATATAGCAATCCTTATATCTTAATTGGTATTTTGGTGATAAGCAATTATAACGCTTATGCCTCATAGTTCATGTATATGGGTAAAAATATAGCCCATGAAACCATTAATCATGTAAATTCCATCCCATTTTTTTAATCCCATATGTAAAGGCTAATTAAGGTGTTGCCAATTGAAAAACTGCATATCGGTGTCACTGGTAGTTCACAAGTATTTAGGGAGCAGAAATGGCAATAAAAATAAGGAAGAATTGATGTTTTAAGTTCTTTCGGATTAAAATGACTTCATCAAACAAGCTGTATGGGAAGCAGGACTGAACAATTCCAAAAAGTTATTATATATTTATACACTGAAAAAGGTGAAAAATACATAAATTTAGTGAGTATTTATGAAGTTGAAATAATTTAATTGCTTCCTACCCCTATCTGCAGTGTCCATCAATTTTACAAAAAGGCTGTTGAACAATCCATCTACTATGGCAGCAGCTCAAAGACAGTTCTACTACTAGTGTTGTAACTTTTCCTACCAGTGTGGTGAGCTTTGCTCTCACAGCAGTCTTGTATCCTGGAAGTTTCAGTTTAAATAGAATTAACTTGGATTTCCACCATGTAAACTGGGAAGGAGAATCTAACAGAAAGCATTCTCACAAAATTTAACTCAAAGAATAGCAACTAATTACCTCAGAGAAATAGTTGTCCAGGAAGGCCATGTTCACTCCTCCTTCTCGATACTCTTTTATTGTTCCTCCAATTGACCCTTTTGCTTCTCCTGTTCCAGAAATTCCTCCAGCTGTTCCGTAGCCTGTACCAGTGCCATAGCCAACACCTGTAGTTTCTTCAACACCAGAAGCTACTACTCCTCCTCCTCCATATGTGTTATTATATATCTCTGAAAACAGAAAGAGTTATCCTTCCTGTGCTCTGTGAAACTTTACACACAATTTGTCAGCTGTTTTTACAAATGCTATAATGACACTACTGAGTTTCCAAAGGTATTTTAGACCAATTTCAGTCACAGGTGCATTCACAGGTATCAAACATTGAAACTGCAGTAATAATTAAATACATATTAACAGACATGTAAGCTCTTGATTTTATTTCTGAGGCTAGACAGCACGTGCACCTGTGTTTTAGAAAATCAGTGTTTTTTTCTGTTATTGGCTGGAAAGATTATTCTGTCTAGTGTATATATATGCTTTCATGGAGTTAGAAAATCATGTAACATTTGTCTATGCAAATATGTAAATGCATATTTATGATCACATTGGTGTGAAAATGTTTTCCTTTACACACTTAGAAAATAAGATTTTTGTAAATCCTAGAAAATAAAGAGCTTTGTAACTACTTTCACATTTTCTTGTAGTGAGTTTTTAGGGGGGAACAACAATGGATCATAATAACCACCAGTTTATAATCCAGAATGGAAATGGTCTTTATAACAAGTTATAAAGTAATACTTACAGAATTTTATCCTCTCTGTATTTCTTAATAGATGATAACAAGGAAAATTTTCTTAATGATCAGCATATATTATAATAAAATAATTGCATACAGTAGTCTTGACTATGGCTACACTGGGAAACATAGGCTAAATTATATATTTGTTTAATTTTTATGAAATGAGAAATCTGAGAACATTAATGTATAATAAATAGTCAGCAGAGAAGTTGTTTTGCAGAGTAACATTTCTTCCTGTCAGAAACTAGTGAAAATGGATCAGGGCCAGTATCCTTCCTTCCTCTTCTGAGGTAAGGAGTAGGGGAGAAGAAGAAAGTGTCACTGCACAGCTGGGCTTATTCTCTGTGATCACTGAATTCCTGGAGGAACCTTATCTCAGAAGCATATATTTATTGTGTTATGTATCAGCTTGTCTAGGTTAACACACAAATTGTCAGTAATTAACTAGCTACTTGACATGCTCCCTTGCGGGAAGCAGGAAACTGGGAAGAGCTGAATATTTTACTGGAGTTATGAAAGCAAATACCCTTATTCTGGCTAAAGACTGGTTTCTGCTAAAACTGGTGTCTTGAAAAGGCCCTCCATTCAGTATCTGTGCTGATAAAGAAAAATTGCCTGGGATTTGAAATCCTTGGCAGATATTTCAAAATAAGCGTAGTTTGCAGAAATTATTCTGCTCAAAAGTTCAAACCCCAGAATTTTTATTCCTACTAGAGGTCCTAGCAGCATGAGTTTGTCTATCTGCAGATGTGAGATTGGAAGGGTTGGGTTATAGCTGGGAAACCAAAGGACTCCATGAATATGAAGGCATGAAGTTCTGAAAGACAGCTTTATGAAGCATAACATAGAGGATTTAAGGATCTGCTTACCAGAAGGTTCACCAAAATCACCTCCTGCTGCAGTTGTTGGGGCAAGAATGTGTGAGACATCCTGGAAAACAACATTTTGACTCCTTGAATGATTACCTTAAAATTCCCATATGAACACCAAGACTTTGTGAATTATGTTAAGGAATTAGCAGTCCAAACTGTTAATGATAGTTAGTCATTATCACCATTTCCATTAACAAACAAAACAAAACAAAACAAAGCAAAAGAGACTACAAGTTTTTTCCTTGTCAACACAAACAATGATCAGTGAAGATTATTTGTGTTCCCTTCTCCTAAACTTGCACTGAAGAAACTTGCTACTTATTATGCTTCATCTGAAGGAACAGTGGCAACAAACTGTTGTGCCAAACTAACTGGCCACTGCTTAAAACACATAAATCTCATCAGCGAATGTCAGTTAAAAATCACCTTTCATATCTGCCTGGCAATTGTTGTCAATGCCAGACTGGTTTTAGATGGCCCAGTGTTACTATCACTTTCTATAGTCAAATGCAGCCTTTACTCGAAATATTAATTACTTCTGGTTTTAGAAACATGGGATGTACTGACCCTGTCTTCAGGCTGTGCACCTTCTATTCCCCATGGATGAATTGCCCCTTCTGTGCATTCAGGTACAGGTTCAAATCCAGTTCCAACTCCTCCTGCAGCACCAGGTCCACAGCCACAACAGTCACTCATTGACATCAAAATTGGAATCACTTAACAGGAAAGGAACAGGAAGCAAGGATTTAGGACATCTCTTCCTCACAGGAATAGCTGCTCTCCCCAGAGGGCAGGTGCTTATGAACTTTTGAAAATATGCCTTTAAAATGTTTATAACCAAGCAGCCTGTAAGTCTGGCTTTCAGAATCATTATCTGCTTATGGAGATGCCTGTATTTAGAAATTCAGAATAATTTGCACCTTTAGTTATAGCATAGCAACACAGGGGTGGGGCTCTTACTCTAAATTTATGCTTATACACCTGGGAACAGACTTTGATCTATCTCAGCTGAACCAATATAAGTTGCATACATATGAAAATTAAACAAACAGAACCAGTGTTGCTATGTATAGCATTCAGTGCTATTCTTTCCTGATATATAAGCATACATATTTCTCTTCAAGTATTGTAATTGAAAAGAAATACACATTAGTAATAATAGACATATGAGAATCAGTGGAGAATCCACCTAACTGCAGTGATCTTTGGCTAAGGCTCCAGTTGCAATTTTCACATTACATATGCACAATGCTTGATTTGAAAAAGCAGTAGGGACAAACCCCAAGCCCCAGCTTTGCCAAATGTTTACGTAGAGTGAGTCAGGTTTCCCAGAGTGCTGTATTATGCTTAGTTGTTTAAAGGACTCAGTGCTGGAAGTTGCAGAATGCTTGTAATGGCCAGCATCAAAAACACTGCTTATTTTAGAAAGGCAATGCAATATTAGTTAATAGAATCATAGAATGTCTTGGGTTGGAAGAGATCTTAAATACCATTTAGTTCCAACCCCTCTGCCAGGGGCAGGGACACTTTCCACTTACCAGGTTGCTCAAAGACCCATCCAGCCCAGCCTTGAACACCTCCAGGGATGGGGCATCCACAACTTCTCTGGGCAGCATGTGCCTCTGTCTCATCACCCTCATGCAAAAGAATTTCTTCCTAAATCTACCTTCTTTCAATTTAAATCCATTGCTCCTTGTCCTGTCACTACATGCCCGTGTAAAAAGTCCCTCTCCAGCTCTTTTGCAGGCCCTCTTTAGGCACTGGAATGCTGCCCTGAGCTTTTCTTTGGAGCCTTCTCTTCTCCAGGCTGAACAGACCCAACTCTCTCAGCCTGTCTTCATAGGAGAGTTGCTCCAACCCTCTGATTACTTGAACATCAAAGTGAAATGAAAAGGGGAAAGGGCTATATAATGTACAAAGTGCTGCCTCATACAGCACGACTAAGGACATATTTACTCCAGACTATGAGGGGAGATTTCCAAAGGCAGAAGGACAGTCTTTCCTATAAGACAAACCATCTGGGGACTACTGATTGAACAGCCTTTTGAAGCTTCAAAATTTTGTGTTTGTTGATTCCTACTTAAAATGGATGAAAACCTGAACTAAACCCCCCCCTACTCAAAAAATCATGGGGGGAAAAAAAATCAATTTCCTCAGGTTTTGTAGTCAGTATTCCTGCAATGGGAAGTTTTAGACGTTGATTACTTGATGCCTAGGCCATGAAAGAAGGTTGATTGCTTATGATTGTGGTAGTCTGATAAATAATTGCTTGTATAAATTCTAACTTGAAGCTCATAATTCTTCATGAATGCTAGGACGAATGAATTAATGTCCTGTTTTGTTCCTGTTATTATAAATGCTACTTGTTTTTTATTAGATGTGATGTTTGGAAGAGTAGCCAAAAGTTTCAAAATCTACGGTTTATTGTTCTACTACTGAAATCTAGCTTTGAGTTCAAAGGAATCTTGTTCTTTAGATCCTTTCATATCCAACTTGGTTGGAGCTGATACTTTCCCGTTTCTTCTAGTAATGTAATGGAAGTACAAATTACAAAGTGTAAGTGACAGGACAGCTCTATCTAAGAATTTGGTGGAAATAGGAAGGAAATGCTTAATTTTGAATGAAAAATGTATGTATGTATAACATAAAATTTATGGAAATTCTTTTTGTTTAAAAGACAATTTTTTTCTCTGTCAAATGGCCAATAGAAGCCAATGGATTAACAACCAACTGAAAAAATAACCTTATTTTAGAAGAATTAAAAAATGCACTTTTTACATTATTTAGAAAAATACTAAAACTGTTTTCTTAAATTTATACTTACAAACAAATATTAATCCACCGAGGAACATCAGGCCAATGGCAGCCCCACTAAGCGTGGTATTTGAGTCTAATTGTCTGCCATAATTTTCATTTCCGGCGTAACTGTCATCAGTGGAGGCAGTATATCCTTCCTCACCTCCGTCGTAGCCGTCAGTATAACCCTGCCATTCTGTGTGGTCCTCAAAATCTCCTCCTCCAGGTCTAGTCTGGTCATAATCACCACCACCACCACCACCTTGTTGTCCTCCGTCTTCCCGGCCTCCTCCACCAGTACCGCCACCACCACCACCAGCGGTGCCACCGCCAGTGCCACCGCCAGTGCCACCACCAGAGCCACCACCACCAATGATAATTATTCGTGTGGCCCCACTGGTGCAGTAATTCCGACTGTCACACTGGCAGGCTTGCACAGGAATTATGTGTGGTCTAGCACAGCGCCGGCCTTGGCTGTCTCTTACAACGACATAGATCCTATAAAGGTAAAAGTCTATGTTCTGGCCCACTAGTTCTGCAGAGGAATCTTGGGGGGGAAAAAAAAAAAGGAGAGAGAAATATTTGGATTAAGGTATTGACTATAAGTGTTCTACAAATCTATACTACCTGTGTATTACGTTCATAGAACAGAATGAATCAAAGTGTTCCTTTTCTAAGCACCTCAGTTACTTATGCATCTACATACAGTATTTACTCAAAGCTGAAACATACAATACTCATCTATGCTTATTTTTTTCTTGCAAAACCTGAGCCAAATCAGTCTAGTTATCACTTCTTCTAGTTACCACTTCAGATACAAAAGGGGAAAATTAAAATTTTTATTTCCACTGCTCCTTTTCCTGAATTTTATTCTCACAATGGTAAAGATAAAAATTGGAAGTTTTATGCATTTCTTTTTCCTCTATCAAGGAGCTCATGTATGCTTTTCAAAAAGTTTTTTAGTAGGTTTAAAAATTTAAAATTACATATTTGCAACTGTTTAGGACAGTTAGGAAACCCAAGAATACTTGCAATTGTGATACTTGCCATTTAATGTAGTCTTGTAGGTATACAGTAAGTTACGCAAATTCTGTCATTTAGTAATTCATGGGATTTGATTAATTCATTATTTTGTCATGTGTTATTGAAGGAAACTGGCAAAGCTTCACTGGGCACTGACTAAAACTATTTTCTTTAAAATACAAGTAGGTATGACTGGTACAATAAATTAAAAAAGTTGTAATCTTAATTTGCCATTTTCATATGCCTCATAAAAGTAAAGCTCTGCTAATTATAAACTTACTACTCTAATAAAAAAAATTGAGATTTTTTTTTATATGCTTAGGATTTTTTAGATAACACAGAAATGAAAAAGTATCAAATTACTTCTTTTGATTTACTTCATTATGTTTAGACCAGTAAAGGTTCTTGTCATATTTATACTCAAAGTACTGTACTTTGTACTCAAAGTACAGTGCTGCTCTATTTTTATCAGTAAATTTACAGTTTCCTTTAAAATCTAACACATATAATAATTCTGATTTTAATATTCTAATATACATACATATGTATGCATATAATCAAATCTGGAGTAACTTCTTAGATTATATTTAACTAAGATTTTAATAGATTCTAATGGGTGTTTTGTTTGTTAATAAAGTAACATCCTAATCAGTTATCTTAGACAAGAGCTTATTACTATGATTTATTCTGTTATAAAATGTAGGTTAATTTACCATTTATTCGTCTGATAATCCATGTAGTCTGAGGTTCACCATGTATGCTAAATGTAAAGGGGGTAGCAGAGAGATCACCATCCCTATGCTTTGCTGAGATAATCACTGATGGGGAATGCATACATACTTTCCTCATTTCAGTATTAATACTTGGGCAATTGGCATTGATGCCATCTATTGAAAGAACAATGGTACCAGTAGCAGTATATCGAGGAACCCCTGTAAAAAGAAGATATTTGTGGTTAGGAGGGAATATTGATACCATAAATAATGCAGTTAGGGTTGGAAAACTAGAAACAGGAAAAAAAAATTGAAGGAGTCTATTTTGGAAAACTTAATCTCTCTTCTTACCTCTAGTGATAGCCAGAACCTCTGCTTGGTACTGCCCATTGACTACGTAGACTGAATCCCGAGTAATAACTTTGTTCAGTGTGATTTCTCCAGTGTTTTGATTGATTCTGAACCAGGCAGCTGGATCACGTCCTATACTATATCTGTGTTTGGTAAAGTAAAAATACTCAGCATTATGTTATGAATATATGTATTACATATTTATTTTGCAGATAAAATTTGGCACTTCGGAGCATTTTTCTTTAGGCTATGCTAGATCCTATTGCATTTGACCCAGTTCAAGCAAAATCCATGTAGACTCCAAAAGATATAGACCCGAAAAGTAATTAAGAATAAAGCAAATGTAAAGAAGTCTATTTTATTTTGAAAATGGCATCATAGTCTAAAAATAATTTTTTTCTGGACCCTGTAAACCTTTGCTATAGCCCTTGTTAATATCAATGTTTAAATGCACAGCTCTTCTTATAACATACTACAGTTGTATTTGCTGACACATTTCTGTGTTTAAGAAAGTTTTTTTTCAAATATTTGTGAATAAGCTGTATTTATTTCTACATACACTTAAAAGCAGATTACGGTCTCAGTTATTATCATTAATTTCAAGAGAAATAAGTGTAAATTTTTTTTTTTACTAGAGAATGAGCTAGTAGGGACTTCTTCTATTTTGATTGGATAATATTGATTGGGATTTTCTGTCTGTTTTTCTCAAGATGCTAACAAATTCCTTCCTTGTAGCAAATGTTTCAAGAAAAAACATTCTATTCTATCTAAGTTACTGCCTGCTAGAAAAATTATATTTGCTTTGTCTTGTGCATAAGGCTAAGGAAAGTAGTCAGGAAGGAAAAGCAATTATAGCACAAAAATGGCCTATATACTGTTCTATAATAATACAGAATATAATTTCATATAATATATAATATTATATGATACTATATAGTACTATTCTATTGCCATTTTTCTATTGCTAATCAATAAACATTGTTTTTAAAAGGGTCTTTTAAAATACCAATTCCTCATCCCATTGAAATCTCAAAAGAATTATTCTATCCAGGGAGTTAAGTAGAGCAGAGCTTACACAACATTTGTTGCAATAGTTCTAGTGTCCTCATCCATGGCTGTGTATGTTCCTACAACATAATTCACTCTTGCGCCTTCTGCCAGGGAAAACACAACTGAAGATGGATGAAATCTTGGTGGTTCAATCAAATTTTTTACTTCTACTGTGAGAGGTGTTCCAAATATTTGGTACTCATGGGCAACAGAGTGGTGGAAGGCAGCTACATTCCTGACGCCAATCATCAGTGAGTGAGTTCGGATATGTTCAAAATCCAGTTCCTAAAAGGTAAACCACAGAGAACTAGATAATTTATAAAAGCTCCTTTCACATTTATTTATTTTTTTTTTATTTTAAATGGTTGAGTGACAGTGTTTTTACTGCCTGTATAATTCTCTTAACAATTAATTAAAATTTTAAGTCAAGAGCTGAATCAAAATATTTATCCATACCTTAATTACTCTAAGAATTCCTTGATTTGTAGCTCGATCTGTAACAATTTCAAAACAGTTATCTTCATTACCGGAGATAAAGAAAAACTCTGCTAACCAATTGTCTGTAAACTCTTCATCAGCATCCAGAGCTTGTATTCGTAGCAGTTCTGAACTGAGTGAATTTTCTGAAATACTTGCTGAAAACTGAGATGACAGATAAATACCTATTAGCAAACATTTATATATATATATATATAAATATATGTGAGGAAAACACAGCTGTCTGCAGAGATGCTTTTGAAGGATGTTCTGAGGACAATCCTTGCCAATTTAATAAAAAAAACATGTGCTCTGGGCAAATTGTGATTATGGTTATGGATTTGTAAATCTGTATGGCCTTCAAGGTTTGCAGAGGCATCTTAGAGGAAAAGGATTTGTGCTTTCAACAAGAAATAATATTTCAAGGATTGGGTTATTCTACATAATCTGGCCATATTGCAGGGATCTGGGCACCTGAATGACAGGATTTCTCTGAATACAAAGAAGTCAGTCCTGACAGTGCGAGGATTGACATCTCTGAATACAGAAGTAATCTATGTGTATGTTACCAGAATTGTTGCACAAGCAATGGATTGTATTTTGAGCACGCTTCAAGGGAGCAACCCTGTAAGTCCCATGGAACATGTAAATGTGAAAGTTCTCTATGGGTTAGTAAGGGCTCTGTTACCAATGGGGCTTTTAAACAGGGTTTTAAATCAGTGTTGCTGCTTTTGTTATTGGAAACTTACAGAGCTTTGAGCAAGAGTTGGGAAGTTGTCATTAACATCGATAACTTTCACGTTACAGCTACAAAGGGATGATATTCCATCTGCAGCCCCATCCCGGTCTGATGCTTTCACAACCAGAGTGTAACTACTATGTTGCTGTCACAAAAAGAGAAGTGAGTATGTTAGAAGACCATCTGTGCATCTTATAAATGACTCGTGCTTGCTACTATTTCCTAATGCAGGAATTCTACTTAGACATTTTATTGTGACACATCAAAACCATGCACTTCCCCATTAATATTTGTAAAAACCACAACATTTCTCTCTCTCTCTTCTACGTTTGTCTTGCACTCTTATACACTACAACACCATGTTATTTAGCTTTGGAAGGGGAAATGTTACCTCTCTGTCAAGATAATTTGCAAGATGGAGTTCTCCTGTGTATTTATTCATAATGAACATGGGCGGACCAGAAGGTTCCTGACTCTCTATTTTGAAGGCAATTTTAGAATTCAAATGGTTAGGTTCATCTGCATCTGTTGCAATGATTTTCATCACCAGTGTGTCTAAAAATAAATAATAATAACAATAATTTAAAAAACCCCATAAAACAAACAAACAAACAAAAATCAAACAAAAAAAAACCCAAACAAAAAAAATCTCTTGAGTTCCTGCAAACAACTCATCATGACAGTGCTAAAATGGTGAATGATAATGATAGAAGGTTATCTATTCCTTGACATTTACAAAGAAAACAAAAACTTTAGTTTTGTAGTACTGATTCTGAGAATGTTAATGACTTTAAATGAATAAAATTCAAGGTCAGAAGGAATAATGCAGACTTTCATTGAACTTCTTTAAATCACCATAGGGAATATGCAAATACAGTAAGGACTGAGCTTGTAGAGATTACTGTAAGAAATCACAGCTTTAAATCAGAATTTCTAGAGAGAAGAAAATGAGTGTTAGGCACCATTGCCTCAATGCTATTTGCATGTCTAATTTGATAGCTGCACTTTTGGTAAAAAGAACCATTTTAATGGTTTAAGTATGGAATTATTTAGTAATTTTCTGCTGCACTTGCAAATACACAGGCTACAAGTACAAATATTTGAAAGAGAAAAATGGGGAAAAATGTGTTTTACATATCCTCAAAGGAAGTAAGTGTAATGATGTTTTTATTCTAATGAGAAGGAATTAAATTATTTATTTTACATTTTCACATCTGAAAGAATTTGCATGATGGCATGGCTAGAAACTGGAACATTCAGCACTCATGTGTGGGAGGAAAGGGAGAAGGAAGAATTGCTGTTTAATTTATAGCAATTAGCCCAGGCCCTGGCTCAAATAGCACTTGGAGAAGCATCTGCTGCTCCCTCCTCTGCAGTGGCCCTGACCAATATATGTCATTGCCTAAGAAAAGCAGAAAGAGCATCCCAGGTTTATATTAACTGTATTCTGTGAACTTTGCTAGTACTGTCAAAGGCATAGCATAGTTACTTACTGTCCATGCTGCTCTCTTCAACAGATCCTGTAAATACAGTTTGTGCAAATACAGGAGGGTTATCATTTATATCCAGGACTCTGACTCGAAGCTCGAGAGGTGGTTCCAAGTCCATACCGGTCACTGAGTGTTTAGCAAAGCAACGTATCTAAATAAAGAGATTTACTCGTTTTAAAACCAAAAGTTGAGTAAGCAAAGTAGCAATCTGAAACAGATGAATTTGTTGTCTGCCCCACCCTGGATCCATCTTTATAAAGGCAAAGAAATTGGGGAGTACTTACAACAAATACTGGTGTTACTTCCCTATCCACTATTGATGTTATATTAATTTCTCCTGTTCTTGGGTTAACAACAAATATTCCATAGGGTGCACGATCAATTCCAACTCCAGAGATGCTGTATGTGATTGGATTGTCTTCTTCACAGTCAGATCGGATCTGCAGTAACAGATAATAACAATTTGTGCCAGTTTACCTGCAGGGTTTTTTCTTCTATTCTTGTTCTTGTAAAAAATTCTGTATAACTTTGGTTTCTCAACCACTTCTTAGAAGGTTCACTTGACTGAATCAATGGAAGGCTCTTCTACAAACTGTCAGCCTAGACATCTATCTCCCCTTAAGGGCTGGATAGGCTTTCTGTTTCTCTTAAATCTGTCAGGGAAGAGGAGAGAGAAGCCTCCAAGGGTATCACACTGTGGCTGGACCTCAGTAAGGGCATGGTCACAGTGAGAGAACAGGAAGGTATTTATTTTTCTCTGCTTCCTGCAGGTCATGTACAATCTTTGAACTTCTGCTCAGGGGTTTCTCAGGATGAAAGAGAGAGAAGAAAAATATCATGAGCTAGAGCAAAAACACTGGTTGGAGCTGCCTGGGAAGTAGACTCATGGCAATGTTCTAGGAAGCCTCTGGTCACTCCTCAGCAGTCACATGGATTCACCTTATGAGACTGTCTCAGCAGAGCTGGGAATATTGCATCATCTTTCTTTTATTCTATATTCCTTGCTTTTACTACTCTAAGCATAGGTACTTTTAAATCTCTCTACTTTTATCAGCCTGTCATTGGCAAAACTTCCTTGTCAGTGAATACTTGTGTTTGTCTTTCTACTTACTCTGGCAATTGGATTCCTCTTGGAATTATCTTCCCCTTCTCTACAAGCTGCAGCAAATTTGATCCATTCACGTTTTTGTCTTCTAAAGGTTTTCCATCTTGCCATTCCATTTTCATCCCATTCTTTTACCTTTGGCAGAGAGTTCCAGTATCATATGACCTCAATCCATTTTAAATAAATACAGACAATTATAATTTCCAACAACGAGGAGAAAAGAGATTTTTGTAGACCATGTGCTTTTTTATCATGTGCTTTTTTACATGTCTGTGGGTCCCAAACTCTATGACTGTACATGTTTATTTTAAAATTACTCATTTGAATAAAATATTCATTTAGATTTAGGTGAATTTCTCTTGAGAGGGTGAGCAGGTTATTACCTGCAGCTGTTTAATATTTAAATATGTTTTCAGTCTTCAGGTTCAGAAGTATCTTAGTTGAGTATTTTCCACATGATTTGTTAATTTTGTTACATTTTGTTTAATCAGAAAAACAGTTTCTAAAGAAATATGTATTACCTCTACATGAAATCCTGTGCTGAAATCCAAGAGTACCTGCAAGAACAATAAAAAAATTGGCATGTAAAAATGCAAGGCAAAATGCAGCAAGCAAAACTCACCTGCAAGACATTGCTATACTGCAGGCCTGGGGTGGGGCTTTTTTTCAAGCCTATTGCAATAGCTTATCTAGCTGCAGGATTTCCACAAATGAGTTTGTGAAATTAAATTTTTTTCTATATCCAGCACCTAAATTCTTTGACAATTAAAACCTTCAAAATCCATTCTGTCTTTCAAGACAGAACTTTGAGTTTGAATGGATATGCCAGAGCAATTTTCAAGCTGTTCCTTCATCAAAATAAAACTTTCACACAGATTTTTAGCACCTCAGCTAAAGAGAGAAGTGATTGCAAGAGTTGTTACCAAACACTCTAGGAAACTAAAGAAGTATTTATCCTAAATAATTTATTCCTTTTTCATTATGTTTTTTCCTATTTTCAAAGTCAACAATAAACCTGGAATACTTAATTATGTAAATTAACCAAAAAGAATGAACATGTTTTTTTGGAACTTCCCAGTGAGATTAAAGAGATTCAATGTAAGATGGAAACCCACCTGCAGGTTTCAGGCAAATTTCCCTGGAGTGCAGTGGATTTTGATTTGAGACTCAACTATGCAACTAATCTTGAGTAAATAAAGGTAGCAGGATCAGGTGCAGTATGTAATTACTTTAAAACTAAAATTTAAATGAAAGGAGCCTCAGTTTCTTGATTATCAAAATTTAAAAGAAGGCACAGTTTAATTAATTTTATTCCTAAATATGGTGTGAAAACGAACCTCACTTGGTGGATGTACCTTTTTCAGAGCATCTCTTTCAGGTCTAGGATCTGCTTTTGCTCTCTTCAGACAATAAAGAGTGAAGAATGTGGGATTTGCAGGACTGGATGCTTGTTTCATTCATCATTGGAAGAAACAAAATATTCAGGTGACTCAAAAATTATTGCAGTATTTCTCTTTTCTCAACAAATATTAACAGCTGCAGTTATGAGTATTTCACTTCCTTATAATTTCCCATGGCTTTTTGTTTGGTTTGGTTTGGTTTGGTTGGTTTGTTTGTTTTTTGTCTGATATATCTGTGGGGTTTTATGTCAATTATACTTGGATAAAATCTGTGATAATCTTCTATCCTATCATTACATCATGGGACTTTTCTTCACTTCAAATTTATTGCATTTTGCTGGCAAGACTGGAACATGGAGACAGAATTTTTTCCACTTACTTCATGTTAAGACAACTTCTTACATGCAACAGATTAATGAGCAGCAGCTTCACCCTCCTTCCTCTCTCTCTTTTCCCCATTTGCCTTTATGCTGCAAGAATTCACCATCTGTCATTTACAAAACAGTGTTTCCAATGATCTGGTTTTGCCCAAAACATTCCCTGAGACCTTGGCCTGTAATGGATGCCTGAATCTGCTTCTCAATGAAGGAGTTTAGACTGTGGATCTGCCCATTTGACGTGCAAATATAGCTTGAAATTTTTTAGACTATTCACAGAGAGGATTTTTTTCGTTTGTTTGAGCCAGCTATTGACAAAAATGATTAGGAAAAGTACTCTGTGGGAGAATCACTACAATATGTTCATGTTGTGCTAAAAGCATCGATATACATCTTTTAACTTATGTTGAGTGTAAGACTGTTTAAATCTTCAGCCTCATAGTAGGGTTCAAATTCATGTGTAGCTGTTCTGTTCCTCATCTCAGAGAAGGGAAAATATCAGAGTCCATGTGAATGGCAGGGTTTGTTCACCCCAGCGGGAGCTCAGTCCTGTTCTTTTATAATCTCCCTTGGATCCCAGGGGAACATGGAAGAGTCAAAGGGGCAGACTACACCCTCATGAGAGAACCTGAGTGATGAGGTCCACCAGAAATAACACTACTTGAACGTCTCTTATCAGTCTATCCCACCTCCTTTGGTGAGCACAATGAAATCCTCTCCACCCTTAGGCTGAAATCCCTTCTGGCATGCAAACAATTGTCTTGACCTGGCAAAGTATGGGTATGCACCTCCTAGTGCAATGTTAGTGAATCTTGTCTGCTGTCTGAGCCCTGTGGCCTGTCCTGTTACTTAACAGTGATACTAATACCTCACACCCAGCCACATCACTCTCATATTCTGAAAGATTATTCTGAGTTTCTCTGAAATAAGATTATACCTGTAAAGAATTCTATCACTTAAGGACATGAATATTCATAAACCTCTTGATTCCAGCCTATAGTGAGTTCTGTTTTCAAGCAGTGAAAAATACATATTTTACACTGGAATCTCATCCTTTGTTTTTGATCACCAGTAACGGGACCATCAGGGATTTGTCCATTGGTGATGCTGGGGATTGTAAATTTAGGCCCTGTATTTTCCCACTTGTCCTGTGATAGCTAAGTAAAACTCCATTTTGCAACTTGTTGGTAATGGAAGATCTTGAATTCAGAGTCCTTAGTACAGTTCATGTTATTATTTGAAAAAGATGATCTGATGAACTTGGTGGCTGTGTTTGTTATGTCTCTCAGTTTAGCTGTGGTATAGGAAGGAGGGCAGGCAGATATCTGACAAAAATGTCTAGTTCACCAGATAAACCTGAACAATTTTGAAATTACATTTATCCTACTTGATCCAGGGATAGAGGCTCCTTCACCTCCCTAACTAATGCCTTCTGGTTCTCCACTGTCACCAACAGTTAGAAGTCTTCCCCTAACCCACTTGTCTATTTCTAATATTTAACTGGGATGCAAACCTTTTTTTTTTTTGTGCTATTTCCAGCTGATAAGTTCTGTCTCCTAGCAGCTAACCCAAGAAATTTTCTAGGTAGTTAAAAAAATTCCCTTCTAAGCCCATATCCAAGTACAGTACTTTCCATAGACACAGGGATAAACAATAATTAAAGCAAGAGGAGCCACTGGAATGTGTGGGATACATCCTGAGCACCTTGGAGTAGGCAAGCTGGTCAGAATGATACCAAGATTTGCTGCTCTGTTAGTCTCTGAGAGACTATGAAAAAAAGGAAGCTGCAGAGAATCTAGAGGCTGGTTGCAGAAGCTGATTCTGTTTTGAGTTGGGAGATGTGCAGGCAGGAAACAAGTTTATGGTTTCTGTCATTTGCACAGATTTCAGTTCCATCTGAAAACTCATCTTTCATTGTAATGATACCTGGACCCTGTGTCCAAAATGACACCTTAGAGTCACACTGGAGTTATTCTGGATTTATTCTGATGTAACTGGGGACAGAATTAGGCCCATAGGATGTGTACTGTTCTTTTCACCCTGAAAGCAATTTACAAACAAGAATTAACTAATCATTAATTGAGTACCAAGCAATATCATACGTAATTGGAATCCTCCCTCCTCCACCTACTCAAATCTAAATGACTGAACACGCCTTTAACATCTTCCCAGCATTATTCATATGGGATCTGCTTTTTTCTCTTTGAAGTCAACAGTGGCATTGTTGTTGGCCTGGATGGGAGGAGTGCTGAGAACTCACACGTATTGTGTTAGTCATCAGGCTGCCCTGGTAGCTCTGGTACTGTCAGCGTTTTGGGACTTTTACGTCTTTCTTACTCATCCAAAGCCCTGACTCGAAAATGGATGCAATAATGAGCCCTTCCCCTTTATTCATTCTGCATCTCTTTAAAAAAATGATACATCAGAGCATATGAAATAATGAGAAGCAGAGTTCAAATATATGACAAATCCTTATATTTTAAAAAAATGCCATTTGATCACTTTTTAATTGAAACATGATTTTCTACACTTCACCTTTTCATATGTCACTTATGAATATACTTCATCCAATTTAAAGGGAAAGATTATCTGGATTATTTTTCTGGCATTTTGTTTTCTAATTCAGAGGAGGTCAGGTGTTTCCTATGTTAGCAATACTTTGAATTGCACCCAGCATGGAGAATCCATTACTATTTCAACAATTTTGACAGGAATAATCCAGGAGTTATGACAATGCTCGTATCAGGCTGAAGAATATACTTTGAAATTTTATTTATTTTAAAATAAGTTTACTAAAAGGGCTGACCACTTTGGGAAAGTTTCCACTGAGATTGTTTCTGTTCTGCTATTGTATCTTCTATTGTATGCAGATACAATGCATTTCCATAGAGTAGCTGAACTTAACCATTAGAAAAATGAACAGAAAAGTAATTGCAATATAGGGTGTATGCCATTGTCATTAAAATTTGAGTTTTTCAAATTAGTCATGCTAAGTGCCCTCAATAAATCTCCTCAATAAAACCTGAATTCTGATATGACTTAGAGTGTTCTGGCTGCAAATGCATGTTTGCTTAATGGCCATTTTACTTAGGAATGTAAAACTGCAGGCTTAAGTACCTAATCTTAGGTGAAAATTCCTGGATGTGGAATTGCTTTAGTTTCTATTTCTACAACAAAATTATTTTGCAGAAGAACTTGAAGGTTCCTGATTCAATCCTGGCAGATGTTTCATATGAATATACAAGAGAGGATTTAGCTCCTGACTATTTTTACGTGCAGTCAAGTTATGAGTAGCATGTGTAACCATAACCTAACAACTGGGGGGGGAAAAATAAGCCTAGATAACACATGGGAAAATGTATCCAGACAAAAGTGCATAAGAGATGTGGTGAATTTAAAATTATTGGCTGTCACATGATAGCTGGCAGGAGAAGAGTCATACCTGATCTAACAGGTTATTTCCATAAAACGTGTCTGTGCTAGTATCACAAACAGAACTCCCTTACTCATGAGAATAATGTCTTTGAAGTCACATGAGCAAGGGTTGCAGAATCAGTCCCACCAATGGTGAAATCCACAGAGCAAATTATTTGTTTCGGGGCTGATAAGTTTCCTTTTTTTTGAAAATGCAGTAGTATACAAAAATATGTATAACTACACAGTAATTTTATTTGGTGCAACTTATTAACAATATACTAAGCAGACACACCATTCGGACAGGTGATTTTCATGAAAGATTAGTTAAGCTGAAAGCCAAAATTCTTTTGCAAAATACACTAAAACTGGATACATAAATTTATAATTTATTTGATCTTGACAGTTTGTCTGCCATCTTTCTAAAAAGTGTTGAAAGATGCTATTAAGCCGTACAGGCCATCATGAACAATGCTGGGCAGAAGAATGCATAACAAGAATAAGAGTTTCCTCTGGGTAGTAAAAGTTTAAATATTTGATAGTCATCAAAACACAATGGAATTTTTCAGAATCGCTCTTCTTTTCTGACCCAACACCTACCCTCCGTCACTCACACTTGTAACAACAACATACTGAAAGAATGAAAATGGCTCCAGAGTTGCTGAGAAAAGTAAAGCAGCAAAATGTCTTTTGAATGCACAGGTCTTAGACATAAAACAGTCAAGCTTTTTGAACTTCAACACACTGGGATTTTGCATCACCAGGTAACCGAGTAAAATGAATAGTCACTAGTGCTTCATGAAAATCCAGAAGTGTTAGTGTGATGTGCAACAGGCCAGTCTCAGACACCTCTCTGCTGCCTTGAACAAGCAGAGACTTATCCGAATCATAACTTGCTTTTGCCAAGTTTTGCCCTTGTTTGCTTGGCAGCTGCTCTGTGTTAATTAGTTCTACTTTACTGATTGCAGAGCTGTCACCTAAAATTAATAGATTGTATTTTCATAATGGTTTTAGGATTTTTTAATCTAAAACACAAACTTTTTCTCAGACTATAGCATTTCTAGAGAAATCAGTAATGAGAAGTTAACAAACATTTACGCATACTAATACACTGTATAAAATGCAAAACTTCATGAACACCACAGGATATAATTCTATTAGAAATCCTTCTCTTCTCAATCTCCAGGCCATTAAACCTCTACCAAATTTCAAGAGGTCAGCACAGATGAGTAAAATTAATCCACAGAAAAATCAGATTGCAAAAGCAGTAGGGCACCCCCAGCCCTTTTAGGTCCCTTCTGGGTAATTTCCATGCCTTGATGAACACACTGAACAACTATGCCACTTGACCATAGCCACAACTTTCCTTTTACAGTGAGAAAAACAAACCCAAAGAGCAACACTTCCATCATCCATTCACTCGCTCAGCACATGGCGGCTCTGACGCTAGTGCACAACACAGGAATCCTTTGCAATGTAAATAATACGCCAAATCTTGATTTTTACTTGCATGAGATCACTATTTTTTTCTCTCTTGAATATAGTTGTAGGATTTGGTCGCTCTGAAGCGATCTTGATAATCATTTTAGAAAAAAGAGATTTGAATTTTTTGGAAAAAGTATTCCCTTAACCGATAAAAAAAGTAAAAACATAGAACCAAATGATATCCAACCATTAAAATTTTTATAATTATAAGCATTTTATTCGTAACTGTGACCTTTAAATAGCAGCTACAGAAAACATTTGCCGGAAAAATCATGCAGTAAACATAGAAAGTTGCATCTTGAACATCAACAGATCTCCAAAATTCTAAAAAGAAACATCTGTCAGTATTTAATGAAAAGCTAATTTAATTCTATAGAATGTTCACAAGTGCTGTTTAAAATGAGCAGAGCTTTGGTTTTTGTGGTAAATTTCACAAGATATTTTTTGGGGAATAATTTACATTGTAAAATGCACTGGTCTGCTGAGAAAGATGAAACTGGCGTAGTCACAGAGTTTACAAATATTGCTTTAAAATCCGACTTACCAACAAAAGGAACAGAAAAGCAGCCGTTCGGTGAGGGAGCCAATCCATGGCATCTGACTTCTCAGAAACAAGTCCAACTGAGTTACGGTTACAAGCCTGTTCCTGTTCCCCTCCCCCCCCCCAGCTCTGGTGGCTATTTAAAAAGACGCTCCGTATATGTCCTTATGCTCAGCCCTTCAAGGTGTCTCTGCCTCCCTCTGAGGGAAGAACTGAAGATGCTGTATAACAGAGTGTCTTTCCCCACCCCAAAATCCTGGGCTGGTCTCACCTGAAACGCTTGACAACATCATTATTGCTTGCAGGTAAAAGCTAAGAGACACACCTTAATTCTTATTGCACTGAAACCCTTTGTTAGATACAAAAAGGTACGTTTTAAAAACAGAAGGCAAGCTTTGCTGAGAAGATACCGAGTGATTTATAAATTACTCACAACATAAGGAATCATTAAAATGGTAACTTATCATTGCTTTGAATGCAACTTCCAGTTTTCTCTTTGCACCCTGCATAATAGAAGAGCTTAATTAATATTGCCATAAAGAATACGGACTTTAGGAAATTATTCATTTAAATTAGAAGTTCATTTGTTTATTTCCAGGCACAAAAGAGTGAGTTTCATGCACATTGTTCACAGAACTGAAGCACTCAGAGCAGAATGGAGCTGTCACTAAAGAGGTATCATATTAATTTTGGGGAAAAAAGTGCTTTATTCATGAGGCTGCAAGAATATCTGAAGCAGAGGAAGAAGATTTTCTGCCTTTACCCACTGCAAAGCCTCCTCATGCCATACCTTTCCCTTCCAATGGGCTGTGCTCTCGCTGACACAGTAGAGGGAGAGTGTTAGAGAAACTGGAGAGCTGCTCAAAACATCAGGTAGTGGAGGAGAGAGAGGATGTGCTGCACATATCTCTTCTGGCCTCATTTTTGAGCAGGAGCACAGTTGTGTGGGGGACAAAGAAATCAAAGAGGATTCACTCTTTGCCATCTGTTCTGCAGCACAGGTCTTGCTAAGTGCCTCCTTGTGTCTTTGGGACACCTGAACCACCCCTAAATGGGCAAGGAAAAGTTAGAGTGGCTTTCTGCTCTGTGACTGGAGCTGGGAGAGGGGTGCACACTTCATCCCCAAAAGTGCAATACCACTGGTGTGCTCCTGAGCCTGCTGAGCCCTCCAAGTGCTTGGCATCTCCCAGGGCTGGACCTGAGCTGGGAAAAGAGTGCTCAGCACCTCTGGGGCTGCTCAGCCCCTGCCAGGGTGAGGTCCCTTGCTCCTGCTGGGTAAGCAGCTTTGCAGCACGCCGCGTCTCCATGCCACTTAGCATGGGTGCTTTGCTCTCTGCCACTGGCTGGGACTGCCAAAGCCAGTCGTGCATGTCCCCATTTGTCACTCAGATCTTTGTACCAAGCTCAACATGCCCATCAGTGAGTCAGATAGGGACAGGCAATGTTAAATGAATCGTATCTGCATTTTCCCTTTTCGGGGAATTTCTCAACAATCTGAAATTTACTTTTGGGTTAAGTAAAAGGTTAATTTTTGTGCATATAAAATATGCATATTCTTTTATAAACCCAAGTATCTTATTTCAGAACTTTTGCTTAATCATGTATTAAAAAAAAGTAAATTAAAAAGCCTTTTTACTTTTAGATTACATTTACTTTTAGATTTTTCAGTTGTTCTGTTTGGATGGATTTTTTTTCTTTTGTTTTGTTTTGTTTGCAGAATCTGAAATATTTTTGTATTTTTTATTCTTTCATACCAGACTGATGGCCAAGAAAGGCTGACAGTATGAATCACTCAAAACTGCTCCTGGCAATGCTGAAATTCTATTTTGACCACTGGATAGAAGAAGCAATTTCTTGCAATTGCAAAATAGGCATGTTCTTTTACAGACCAAAATATCCCTTGCCGAGTTAATTTTTTTTATTATAACAGAAGAGAATTTGATCTATAAAACATGATAAAATGCCTCAAACAACAATAACAGCCCCAGCAGAAGTGAAAACAAAAGTACCAAACAAAAGCTGTTACACTGTATCTTTCTTTGCCATACCTCATTATGAAGATTGCACATGGGCTTATGAGAACAGATAAATAAGACCAATTCTTCAATGGGAAAAGTTGTAATGAAATTTCAAATAGGATTTCCAAATAAATGCTCAAAAATATAATTTGCACATTTACAATGTTTAAAAAATAGGTTTGTCTAAATGACAGTGACTGAAAAATGTACAGTAGTTTGATGCAGCTTGAAGAAGAAATGCTTATCTGCTGACCATTACCCTTTTGGAATATGGGAGTTAATAAAACAGTACTAGTGGCATCCATTTAACAGTCATTTTGTACTCTTGGTGCTTTTCTTTCCTTTATATTCTGGATGAAGGTTTTTTATGTTTTTTTTCTCTTACTCCTGTTAGCACCATACAAAACTGTAGAGGAAAGGGCCATAGATAATTTTGGAAACAGATACATAATTAAAAATATAATTGGTGTATAATGCAGTTAATTCAAACTTCTCTTTTCATGGAAAGATTTAAAAATTTTTTTTGGGATATCTGAAAATTCAGTTAGTCACTTACCGATATTACAGAGCCCACTAAGAGTTCACATCCTAGTGACTCTCATTTTCAGGAATTAGCTGACATGTTTGAGTGCTTCTAAAAGCACCCTTTTACTATAGCAGTGGTCTTGTTACTTTTAAAACACATTTCTTGAGTCAGTTTTTAAAAATGGGTCTCCAAGGTTGCAAAAGCCCAAGCCTGCAGCTGATTTCAAACCTGCTTTGTCCATATTTGATGCAGTCTACTGTCAGAAAAATACATGCATATACACACATTTCAGTCAGCTTTCTGAACATTTCACAGGAAAATATTTGGTCCTGTACCCGTCCTGGCACAAGGTCCACAATATGACTCATGCCTGCCACTGTTGTGGGGTTCAGAGAGGAAGCTTTTGATCCAGGTCAGCAATAAACAATTTCCCCCTCAAGGGTCTTGTATCTACACGAGATAATAATGAACACACACCCTAATACTGCACTCTCAAATTAACCTTCCTGTGTGGGAAGTGAAAAAACCCAACAACAAAAACAATTAAACTTTCTGCTCTAGCTTTACCCTCTTGATTAAAGGAAGCATGTTTACTCAGTACTCAGCAATTACCTGGAGAATCTGTCATACTTAAGTTAACAAAGACCTCCATTCTGAAAGAGAAATGCAGCCTAAGTCCCGAACTGTCTGTTTTCTGGCAAACACCCAGGAATGTGGATTTGAGTTATTTTATCAGTGTTATATTCAGACCTATATGGAAGGCTACAAAGGAGAGTTTCTGTAATAGGAAGAGAAGGCAAGTGGGAAATGCCATGTGCTCTATCAAAGCAGTGTGGGATGACGTTGGTAAGATTTACCTTGTTTTAATATGAGGAACCCAAGGCATTGCAAGATGCAGTGACTTGTCTGAAATACCTCAGCAAAGTAGAGGCAGGACTCTGTCTCACCTGGTGCACTTGAAGATAACTTATGAGTGGCATATGGCAATGCACTCACCTCTGATATACCTTATTTTACATTTATGGAGCTGAAGCTCCTGGGACTTGTTTGACAGGTAAGGCACACAGACACACTTCACGGTGCTCATGATACGTGGGTTTCTGTTTCATCACATACTTATGCTTTGATATATTTTGGGAATCTCACTTAAATATCAGCAGGACCACAGTTTTTGCTGGGAAAACTTTTATGCAGTATGGACTTCTCCTGTCAACATTATTTTAGATTGTTAAGCATACTTATCAGTCCAAAAGAATTTCTCTCATTATATGATCAACCCATCTGTCTGGGAATTAAATTGAATGTTTAAATTTGACTTTTGCAGGATCATGCCAAAGGCAATTTTTAGTTTTCTCGAAATAGATGATTTTTGCAGCCTATTCATTTAGCTTACTGCTGCTAGTGGCTGTTGATAATAATAATCACGATGATAAAAATGTGGTTTCTGAGGTGCTGAAAATGTGTGGGTCAAACCTAGTAATATAATCAGAAAGCCTTGCAACTAAACTAGAAAATATATATAGGAAAAAGTGTGCAGAAATAAGAATGACTAGAGCAATGCAATCATGAAATTGCTCACTCTGAGATTATGCCTGTTATCACTGTCAAACCTTTGGATTCAACAGTAACAGAAAAATATTTGGATTCATAAGAGCCCTGAGTGGCAGTCAGTCACCTGCTATTTTTTCAAGCTATTAGCATCTCCTGGCTGCCTTCTTATTCTCCCATTCTGGGGTACAATTTTCCTTTTATTTTTAATGAACAGCTAGTGAGTTTCATCTTCTGCTGAAGCCAAGTTCAGTGGCACAGAGGTTTGCAGTAGGGTCTACACTTATGCAGAAATGAATGCCTGAATGAGTTACTGCCACAGCTCCCCCTAAATGATGAGTCCCACCACTGAAAGAGAGTCTTGTCATCTCTCTACTATTACAATCGTGGGAGTACTTCCCAGCTCCTGGGCCTGACTGCATTGCCCAGGAACTCTCCCAGACCCATGTCCAAACCATGCTACTCCCTTAAGTTTTCTGTATAAGGCAGGTGTGCAGTCACAGAGCACAGACTTCTGGTGTAAAATAGAACATTCAGTGGCAGGGCAGCATCTGGGAAGTGGTAACAGAGAATACATGAGGTGCTGACCAGAGAAGTTCTTCAGAGGTCTTCAAGTATCATCTTGGAAAACCAAGTCTTTGGACAACATAGCCCTCCCCATCTCTCTCCAATCCCATGCTATCCTCTGTCATTCATTATTATCTCCTAAAAAGGAAGACTTAATTGAGAAGGTAGAATTCACTTACTACTGAAATCATCCCAAGCTTCCTCACTTTCTTTACCTCTTAGAGGAAAAGAGGGTAAGCAGATTCTTTTTCCCTCATAGAGTTTACTTTGTCTTCAGTGCCTAAAAAGGAAGACCTGAAGGCAGGACAATAGACATCAAATAGGCTTTAGAAACCAGCAGCAATCCAGGAGTAGTAAAGATCAAAGAGATCTTTGCTCAGGTAGTGAGTTATAATATGTAGTGGCCAATCTCACAAATTATTCCTTTAAAGATGGGGATGATGATCACCTTAATCTCCTTTTCCAGATTTTACTGCTGATTGATTACTTCTCTGCTTGGTTTTCAGAGACCAGATGCAGCTGGTCTCTCCAGTAAGATCTAAGGATGCTTGGCCTTGGCTTTGCAGCAACCTGGGTCTCCAAAACAGAATATGTAGTTGTGTATAAAAGATTTCTAGTTGTGTATAAAAGATTTCTGGTATTTGTCCAGACTGGATTTTGCTTTTGTTTCTGGTGAAAGAGTATCGGTTTGTGGGGAGTGAACTGTGCCTTGACCTTATCTCATTCTCACCAGAGAGAGCAACAGGGAGTCCCAGGGTCATTGCTCTGAGCAAGATGCAGAGGTGCTGGAGATAGGTGAAGGCAATGGCCTCCTGGTACAGAGAGAAATTCTGAATGCATCCAGCATGAGCATTGGCCTAACTGTTACTTCAAAGTCAAACAAAAGAAAGGAGATGTTCAGAAACTTCTGCAGTTTTTGCTCAGGTATCACAGAAAATAATAATCCTAGAAATTTATGGTTCATATAATGGAAAATGAACATCTTGTATTCCTGGTGGGATTAGCAAAGTCATCATGAATTTGTATCTTCACTGGCTTTGGCCTGTGATTTTAGAGCTGCTTTTTTGGAAGATTTTTAAGTATGAATTAAAGCATCCTTGGAGCCAGGAACTCAAACCAAACAAGAAGCCTACTTGTTGCTTACTTGAAGGAGAAAATGGTCTTAGTACAATAAAGTTAGACAGGTCAGTGGCAGGACCTATGTGCTGCTTTGCTGCAGGTTGCTCATATCTGGGATGCTGCATGTGAGAATAAAGCTGCCTTTACATTGGTCTGCTTTCTCCTAGTTTGCTAAATAAAGAAATAAAAATAAAACCTTCTGATACAATAGGAGGGAAGAAACCTGTTCAATTCAGACAGTAAGCAAAGGTCATGTGAGTGCAAAATAAAAGGTTTGTATTGCTGCTTTTTAAACATAATGTTTGAAACATCACTTGCAACATATAATTAACTTCCTTCTTGTTGGTCAAAGATATTGATCTAACAATTTTATATGAAGAGCAGCCAATTTATAAACATATCTCATCTGATAATTTGCCTGACTTGCTTTGGGTATGGGTGAAATTGGTGTATTTCCCTGTGCTGTGACAATGTCTGGACAGCATTTTGAAGATCTTAATATAATCCATTGCAAGTTTCTATTTGGATGTGGGGCTGGAGACAAAGAACCACACTCACAACTCAGGAGCAAAGGGAACATTGCTATTTGTTTGACTTCAGAAGCACTGGAGGGCAATTAGTTTCTGCCCTTAAAACACATGAAAAAGTAAAAAGCAGTTTTGCAAAAAAATATGTGAAGAAACTCCCATATGCTTCTGGAATTATTTCATTAAACACCTTACTTCATTTAAGCTATTGAAAAGTTGTTCTTTGTAGTACCTGTGACATATTGGCAGCTAGATAAATAATGAAAGATTGTCAGAAGATACTGTAATGTTAGTGAAATATCCATCTGAAACCAGAAACAATCTACTATTTATATTGCATATATTTTAGTATTATTATGTTTTTAATTCTTTATTTCAGTTTTTTGAATCATCAGTGTAATGTGAAAGATAATTAGTGGTATCCAATTGCATTTCTGGCATTTAAATAGTGCCAAAAAATTACATTTTATCCACAGAAGTTTAAAAAAATGCTCGGCAACCAGAAAAAGCCAGTAAAGTACATGCAAGGGAAGTTAAGGTTAGTTTGGGGAGGAGTAGGGTGGCTAAAGCAATGTGAATAAATAAACCTCTGGCATAATGTTTGAAATATGTTCTATATTTTACTGTCTAGACCAAGTTTTTCAGTGCCTAGTGAGTAAAACACTAATATTATTTTGGAAATTTTGCTTTTATGATATATCTTGTTTAACTAAAAATAAATTAGAAATCTCATGAGCTGTCCTGCTTACAGATAAAGAAGAGAAAGTCTGTGCTGGGACAAAGAACAGTTATAATCCTAGATTTAAGGGAGAAAGTGACAAGAAAATAAAGATCTAGGAGGGTAGGAGCAATATGGAGCTACCCAAGACTAATTTTATGACAAGCAGAAGCTGAACTTTAAGCAACATCTCTAAGAGCTCTTACCAAATAACAGACTTGTGAAGTCCCATCCAAGCATCTAAGTGGCATGACATTGAAACCTGTCAAGCACCACCAGATTAGTGCTGCTAAAATCAGGCCTGCTAATTAGAAAACCATGTTGGGTAACAGCATCACAGCATCACTTCAAAAGAAGATGATTTAAGCAGTCTAATTGCAGCAGTCAGTAAAAAACCCCAAACAAGCACAATAAACCAACAACTAGAAAACCTTGGCTTGTAAAACTGAAGCATGAACCCTTATACTTATGGTAGTTAAAGGTGAATTTGATTCAGATGGTGAAAAATTAGGTATCACTTTCAACAGATTTGGCTTCAGATAAACAAGTGGAACAGCAGAAGAGTGTCTGGGCACGAAGGGCAAAGCTATAAAACTGTGTCTGGAGCCCTGCTTCACTCTTCTGGTGCTCCTCCCTCAGCTGACATGCTCACTCTTTGCACATGATAAGAAGATAACAGCAAGGATAAAGTCTGGGTATAAGCTCGAGAAGCTCAACATTCATGACAGGATAATTCAGTTTTTTAGATAAATATTCACATGTATTTTTTTTAATATATAATTCCANAACAAACTCACCATTTCTAAGTATATTATATTAAAACACTCATGGAATTGAAACCCTGAACAATATTTTTACTCAGTCTTAATGCTTTCAGTACTCAAAAGCAAGTAAACTCCTGCAGCATTGTGCTCTCATCCTGCTTTTACTTTCAGCTTTTTTCCATTCTTGCCAAGAGACGTCGCAATCCCATTTTGGTTCAAAGTCCTTTTTGCAGGGCAACTGGTTTATCTCTGACACGCTGAAGTGTTTCCTTCCTCCTGGAAACTGCTAAGCAGGATGGGCAGATGAGAGACAGACAGACAGACAGGCCTGCTCAGTCCAGTTCTCACTGCAGTGGAGCTGGAGGAGGGCTAGCAGTATTGCTGGCTGAATGCTCCTTGCAATGCCTTCAAACGTGGTGTAAGGAGAGTTAATCCCTCAACCTCCCCTTCTTCCTGGGAAGAAAGGTGGGAGAGATGAGAGAAAGGAAAGCAGTGCCTTTCCTTCTAGCCCTTAGAGCCTGTACTCTAGTTAATGGGTATGCCTGATAGCGATTAGAGAAGAGCCAGGTATTTGCAGATGCTGCTGCAGGGCATGGTCAGCAGTCTTCAGCTGCTGCCTTTGCTGAGGCTCAGGGAGCATTTGGGCTTCCACAGCACTAACAAACCAGCTCTCAGGACACTACTGGGAGTGTGATTGTTTCTTTTCAACTGACTATATAGTCCAGGCATGTGAGCTACAAGCAAAGCATGCAGCTTCTTGTCTAATCTGACTGCTCAGGCAGTGATTGCTGTGTGAATTGCATGACTAATAGCAGAAAGATATTCTGAATCCAGTCTTATTCAAGTATGAACTGTGTCCCTGAAAAGGTAGCCATTTGCTTGGATGTTTTTAACCATCTTAGTCATGACATTGATAGTGACTTCAGGTGCTGCCCTGCCCCTCCAAATTATTTTGGTGCATAGACACCCGTGTCTTTTTTATATTTTTGTGGTATAGCTTGCATCTGAGTGTTAGGGATCAATGAGAAAGTGGAAGTCATAGGGTTCAGCAATCATCATTACAGTATTGCCATTGGCAACAGTAACCAGTAAGGTTAAAATCACCTAACACAGTGCTTTATTAAAAATTAGTAATTAAACATGAAAATCACGAAGTAAAATTAAAATATTTTAAGATGTCTGATTTTTTATTAATTTTCTGGGTGAAAAAGCCAATGGCCAGGCTTAAGCCTTGGAGTATGTATTTTAATATTTTCCATAATATAATACTTCTGTTTTACATTTTATTTACATAATATATTACACATCAACTTCTTTAGTGTGGTGGTATTGATATTTTCTGGTTTTATATGAGCACTAGTAATGCTGGCATCTGAACTCTTTTATGTTTCAGACAAAGCCTGTAGAGTATTATGTCTGGCTGAGGATCTTTGTATATTCCATGCTTGCATACTGCACTTGTGAGAAGATGTCTTAATAAAAATACTGTCATTTTAATGACATAAAAATGTATCACATCACTAGCCATAGGCATTGGACCATTGTTCCCTTTAACTTAACAGCTTGAGTCTGAGAGTGGCCAATACCAATCGCTTGGTGTAATAGCCAAGTTCAGAAAGGAACTCGTGGAAGAGGGTCATTGGTGGTTAGGAACTTCATGAGCTGGAAATTGCATCCATACAGCTATACCTAGCAGTATTAGATGCACCTTTCTTCATTAATTGAACACTTTTATACCACCAAAACACCCTGTAGCAGTAAGTTCCTCAGATTTAGTTAGGTGCAATGTGAAAAAGTTCTTCCTTCCGTTGTTTTAAACATGAGGACTGATTATTTCACTGAATGCTCTCTCTTATGAGAGCAATAAGTAGCTGTTCATTAGTCACCTTCTCCATGTCATTTACTGGCATCTTACTGAATGATGGGACCTTACACAACAAAATAAAGAGCATACCTTCTAAGAATGACGACTAAACTTCTCTTTTAATCAAGAGTAAACCTTCCCTGTAAATCACCATCATTATGTACCATTAAGGATTAATGTGGTGCGTTGCTGGAAACAAAGATCAGCTTGCTTTATCTCTTCAGTTGTTCTGGATTCTGTCTTTCATCTCTGGGAAGTGACTGACCCAGAGATTATTGAATTCATGGGAATGGATGTCCTTGAGTTTCCTGAACTCTGGAATAGGTCTCAGGAGGGGAAATCTGTTTCTGTAGGTGAAATGGGTTTCCCTATATATAACATAGCAAGAAGCATCTCTACAGGAGGTTTGAACCCAGATCCATGAAGCTGTAGTCCTAAATTATGTGAATCAGGCTTTTAATTTATTCTCTTGACACAGGTACTTTTGAACACCTGTCTCGTTTGTTAGGCCTTGCAAACTCTCTGCTGAAGAGCAGATGGTGGAGATTTCTCACATCTCTAAGTCCAAGAAATAAATCCCCTCAGGGCCAAAGGGGATCACCTGAGGCTGGAGAAGCATTTAATGGTAGATGTCTATCTACTATTTCCCATGCCTATCCTACCTGCTGTGTGCACCAGCTTTTCCTTACCTCCCTCCAAGGCCTAGGCTCATGTCACCTGCCCGGGTTAAGCATCACAAATGCTTCTATTGTCAATGGAGTGTCACCTGTTCCAGACAGCTCAAAGATGAGCCTCCAGAGATGGCTCTTTCTGACTCTTGAGAAAGCTGGAATGACTGTGCTTCTAGCAACACACTCTGTGGTGCCTTTGTTGGGCAGGCACTTAGTTAGCCAGGTGGGATTTATCTATGCCTGAGTTCCAAACTCTGCTGAAGATATGACCAACCCTTATGCTGGTCACTTGATTATGGGCAGGCTCATGGTGTATTACTCCATTGTTCCTCTGTCAGCTTCTGTTGCAATCTGGCCCATGGACATCTCAGACAAGTTGCTGAAGAACATCTAGACTGGGTTGGGTACCTATTACAAGCCTAATTAAAAGGAAGCAATTACTAGGATTACATGTACGACCAAGATTCTGTGCAAGCAAATATCCACTTCGGTACCTATTGAAGCTTCATTTTAAAAATACTTCTTACAGAAATATTTGTCTATTAATTTGCTTTAATTGTGTATACAAGGTGGAGGTTTAGATTTCTCATAAAGTTCTGCATTTTATCCAGGTCTGTTTCCTTTTGAATCTTAAGGGACTAATTTTCTGGTTTGGTCACTATCACATGGAGGAAAGACATTGCCGCTCTGAAAAGTTTCAGATCCTACTGCTCTCCAGTTTAATTAACACAGCTTTTACTACACCTGTGAAAATTGCCTGCTTTCTGTTGCCTACTCACAGTTTTCACAGACACCAGAGCTCCCAACACTCATGATGATGACAGTGCTGCCTCTGAGCATGGGGGGAGTAGATGA
>VZTT01010345.1:0-17709 GCA_013400855.1 Buphagus erythrorhynchus | reverse complement strand
TTTTTTTTTTTTTTTTTTTCTGGTGTTTGTAAAATTCTTCTGGTGAGGAGACCTTTTGTCTCCTGCGGTCATGGAAAATGTGCTCACATGCTACCTCAGTGTGTCAGGCATGTCCAAACTCATCTTGTTAACTGGACACTGAAGCCAGGAGTACTGCTGTGCTAGGATTAAATGTGTGTTTGCATAAATAAAATAACTTCTCAAAGGTTATTAAATAGGATCTTCATGCACAAAGGTGTTAATGCTTGCAAGGGAGTTAGTGGAGAGCTAAGCATAAGCACGTGGACTTGTTTGGTGTCAGAAGATTTTTGCAGTGGTCAGTGTTGACAGTCATTGGGTAGAGCCTTTGTTTCCATTCCCGTGTCCCCAGGTCTCTACCACAGCCTGGGGATTGCTGTCTCAGAAGAAATGTTACACTCAGATCCAGCTCAACAGCACTGCTAATCCTGTGGTTAGCAAAATCTAGATAGCTTCTTGTGTTAGGTTTCTGCTGTTTATCTTTCCTCCCTGATGAGGTATGGGATATATATTGAGGTGAGGGGGAACATGCAAGGAAAGCCTGGCAGCGGAACAGCAGGAGGGACAGTGTTTATTGAGCAGACTATGAAGAGCAGCAGACTAAAATGTCCTCCAAAGAGGCAGAGAAATAAGTTACAAACAGAAGCTTAAACTTGCAGGTGATTACATCAAGATCACCATAGTTAAATGAAATTATCTGTTTGCTGACCCGTGCTTTTTAAGATCTAACACCAGAGAGGCCTGTGATTGCCTGGACTGGGTCTCACAGAGAAGGGAGAACTGTGTGAAAATGTTGTTTAAACATAAACCTGCTCTACAGAGTATTCAGATGACCTGACAAGTCTGCACTCGCCAGCACCATCATGGACTGAGGAGCTTTCTGCTTTGGGAATTAGCAGAATCTGCTTAAAACTTTTGTCCAAAGAGGGAAAGAGCTGTCAGAGTGAAGAAAGAGAGTTCCTGTGTGCTCTGCAGTCATCCTTGGAAGGTGCTTGAAATGGCATTTCCTGTCGAGCTCTTTTGTGTTGATGCAAAGAGGAATGTTTTGTTTTCCTGCTGAGGAAAGTACTTGGGTATAGTGAACACAGATCTGATTTCTATAAATGTTTCTATCCGTTATTAAAAACCCCAGCACGTTAATGCTGCCATACCTGAAGCTGAACAAATAGGTGAAACCAGCTTGGCTTCTGCAATATTTTTTCTCACACCCAAGCCCTACTCTGGGAGCAGCCCAGGGGGTGTCTCTCTGTCCAGCTGTAGCAGTGACCATTCATGCAGTTTATGGGTGAGATCCCCAAAGCCCTGACCCAGATCCAGGTTCTTGCTCTGGAGCCCCTGATCGAGCCAGTCCCTGTCGCTCTTGGCTAATGGAACCAAGACAGTGCTGCATAAGCAGATGTCCTGAACAATCTATTTATTAAATTTATTACCTTCATAGCAATGTTCTGACATTTTTATTAGGCTGTCTGGAGGCTGTGGAGCTAAACTGGCCTGCACATCTCTCCTGTCCCCAGACATGCTGCTGCCACACTGAATACACTCTTAATGGAGCATCTGTGTTAACGAGCTCTTTGCAGCATCCCGAGGTTGTTAAAATTCACGTAAAATGCACATGTATTGAGCTGTGAGTTGTGTTTACACCCACTGAGGTATTGACATTCAGGTTTTGTGTGCTCAGTGCCAAGGTTGCAAGGATTCAGCATCTTTGTTTTGCTGACGAACACATCTCTGGGGCTGGGGCAGCAGCGGTGCTGCAGCTGCATTGGATTTGCTGTCAGGATCTGCCGCTTGCTTTTTGGGTTTTATGTTTTAAATGGTGCCTCTATTTCCGCACCATCATGATTTTACCACTTCTGTGTGCCTTGAAACCGCTCTGGTTGCTGAAATGCAGCATTTGAGGCTGCTCAGTATCTGCTGCATATAAAATTGGTTGATCTGTATTGCCTCGTGAGGCTGCCAGGGACTTCAGAGAGATTCTTTGAACTTTTATGGCCTGGCAGTGGGTCTGACTAAAGTCCATTTGCTCAGGTAAAGCTGAGGAGCCTGTCGTTCCCTTCAGGTGCCACAGAAAGTGATTACATCCTGCTTGAAATCTGGGGCTTGTTACCTGAAAATGTTCTCAGAAAGTGCTTGTCCTCCCTCTTCAAGTGGAGGCAAGAGTGTGGTGTTAAATTATAATTTCAAAAGAAAAAAACCCCACACCTTTTGCTGCACAAGTATGGTTACCTTCTGGTTTGGTTTTTTTTTAGTCAAAATAGTTCCTTCCAGGAGTGAACTGGGAAGGAAAGCAAATCAGATTATTGCCATGATAACAGCTGGATGTGCCAAGTTGCCTCAAGGTCTCAAGCTGTGAGTAAATACCTTTGTTTTAGGAACAGAAGACCAGAGTCTGATGCAGGAGCTGATGGTTTATAGCAGTATAAAAGTTGTTTTTCAAAGAGTAAGTGGAATAGATGCATGTACTTTCTTCTACAGGGCAACAGCTCAATAAACTACAAGACAACCTGTTTGATTTTTAAACTGAGACCTGTTGTAAAATGTATGTTAGTCCCTGGGAGAAATGGGGGGGGGGGGATCGTGTGATATTGAATTGACTGCACCTCCAAAGGCTCCACATTGAGGTGTGTGGATCTGCAGCATCCTGTGACCGCTGTGACTTTTGGAGATGTGTGTCATCACCATTTGGTGCTCCTGTGGCAGGCTCCTCCTGCTCCTGGTAATCCTTAAACCCTATCTGGTGTTACAAGAGACACTTCCAAATGCTGTGTGCTGAGAGTTCTGGCAACTAAACCTTCCTTGTGCTGCCTTTGCTTGCTGCTGCAGCTGCCAAACATTTACTCTCTTGGTACTTGAACAGTAGCTGGGTCTTTAATGGGTGTGCAAGACAGTTTGTTAACTCTAGACCTTGAGTAAGAAGGGGCTGTGTGTGTACTGTACAGGAAAATGTGTGTTTTTCCGTGCTGGAGATTACTAAGCTCTTGTAGTATGAACCTTATCTTTAGAATGTGTTTCCTGAATTCATCTTTCTGTCTTTCCTTCCAGTGACAGCTCAGCTTCTCTCTGGCATTTACTAGAGCTGCTTGGGGAGAGTGTAATACCGAGATAAAAGAACAGTTCTGGTCATCTGCCAGCTCTGCTGACCACCAGAAAAAGTTCTGTGGGCCACAATTCATTATAGTGGCCCTCATTTTTGAATACCAGCTCTTTTATCACCAAACTGTGAGCAAAGGTATTGAACTGCCAGTAAAATTTGGGTTTATTAGATTAGTAACAGGTATCTGCAGGGCTGGTTCACTGCAGGGTCTGTGTGGTTGCAACGTGTTCAGTCCAGTCCGATGACATACCTGTGGATCACAGTAATGTGTGAGATGATTTCAGGTGTGATCTTCAGGCTGAAGGATCAAGCAGAGCAATATCATTGTGTTGCCAAATTACCAGGTAAACACAGGGAGCTCACTCAAAATCTGAATGCTTATGAAAAGTGGTTTTGAATTTGTCATTCTAAGCGTGTGAACAAGAGGAGAATGAGGAACAGGGCAAGGACAAGCTGGGAAGTAAAAGGAATGAAGGTGGGTCAGATCCTTCAGCTACCAAAAGGGTCTAGAGTCCAGAACAGCTGCTCCCATGCACTTGTGCTCCTTCAGGGGGTCACAGAGGAGGGGCTGACCAGGAGGTGCCTTAAGGATTCCATACGTGCTTCTGTCTCCTGCTGAGCATGAACCAGGTTCTCTAAGCTAAAGGATAGAAAGGGAAACTCTGAAATTCCCTTTCCTGGTGAGACACCTTCACAAGACTTCAAAGTTAAATATCAGTCTTCAGAATTTTCAGCATTTCATGGATTTCAGACACTTAAATGTAATTTGAAAATCTGAGCCAGGGTTTCTGGACTCATTGTCGTTCAGCTCTTTGGTGCCTTTGCATCAAAAACATTCCTTTATAAAATTGCGTGAGTGGATGGTTTGACAGTTGGAAGGGTTTAGATCTTTCTTTTCCACAGTTCACTGAAATAATGCATTACCTACACTGGTGTTGCTTGTTGAGAGCAGACATTGCTGCTTGTGTCCCTTTTCCTGCTCGGGTCCCTTCAGTCATCTTTGCTTCAGGCTCTGTAAAAAAGGTGTAATTGAGCATTGACCTCTCCGTGTCAGACCCTCGAAGATTTAATGATAAGTAAACTATAAAGTGATTGGATGTGGGACTGGTGAGGGAAGGGTTTAATGAACTGATAATATTGCAAAATAGGTGTTGAATTCTCAACTAGGCAGCCTAATCATCGATCATGATGGGCAGCTGACCAAAGGGCTTTTAAAGCAGGGGTTTATTCTTTCAGTGATGCTTATCTCCCTACCCCTGTACTTGTCTGATTTCTTTGCTCAAGAACTGGAAACAGAAATACTCTTTGACAGCTTAAATAACCAAATTTAGAATGTGGCTTCCTGTTCTGACTGGTTCTTCAGGATTAAAGTACAGTTTTGCGTGCTTTCCCTGTTCCTGCCTCCCCCTGCCCTTTTTTTTTTTTTNTTTTTGTTTTTTTTTTTTGTTTTAACTAGATATGGGCTCCTTTATAATTACTTGGTGAAGTTCCCCTGGTTGTGTGTAATCCAGCTGGTGTATGTAAGCCCTGCCTTGGTGGGTGGTATGTCTGTTAATCACTGGGAAAGCTTTGTGTCTGTGCTGTACTCTATCTCATTCTGCCCTGCGTGCATTGGCTTGTTTATGATCGCTGCTACTGAAATCACTTCATGTTTTCCTGATAAATTGGGCTGCAGAACGCAGAATGCTTCGTCTCCCATGCTAAAACCATCCAGAAGGCTTCTGACAGATCAACTTCTCCTCCGAGGTGTGGAAGCAGCAGTAGATGAGTGCAGGACGTGCTGCTCTCAGCCAGTCGGTCTCTACCTATTTACGGGTTTGCTGCATTAATTTAAAGGTATCCCCAAATAAATCATCTATTTGGACCCTTAATCCACTCAAACTCATCTGTCGACTCTGTTCAGTGCTTAAAGCCTCACGTCCTCACAGTAAAAGGATGATTTAACTGCCTTCCCACAAAAAACGCAGGGTCATCACATCCTTTGACCCTCAAAGAGCTCAGTGTGGCAGCAAATTTTTCAAGGCTACCCCTTAGGACCCTTTTCCCATCAGAGCCCATGCAGAGACAGCTGCTTTTGTGGACAAAGACTGAGTGTAGCTGCCGGTGAGAAAAACAAAGGACTTGGCCCCACCTCTGCACACGGAAATGAACTTGCTACCTCTGCTCCCCGGCGGTGCCTGTGCAAGACTCCCCTGCTCGGCTGTGGGCAGGGACGTGTTGTTTTCAAAATTCAGTGACTTTTCATAAATATCACCGGAAACAGCTGTTGAACAGTAAAGAACAAACTTTCCACATGTGCAGTAAAGGCGGCTGAGCAGGCACGGCTGTGGCACATCGCTCGGCTGGGAGAGGATGTGCTGGGGGTGAGGGGGAGGTTTGTTTGTGTAACACAGCAGCTTCATGAGTTTTTTTCATCATCCCCTGAAAACATGGGTCTGGCTTCTGCATTGCCTTATCTGTGATACTGATAATAATAATTGAGGGCAAAATTCCTCTGTGTGACAGCCTCCCACTGTCCCCTTTACCTTGAACATGACCAATGTTACAGCTGTAGTACTTTTCATATTTGCAGGAACAGAACATTCCTTGCTTTTGCAGAGAGTACCTGGACTTCAGTCCAAAGAGACTTAATAATACCGAACCCTTCACACCCTGGAAAGACTATGACAGTATATTTGTGTTCATTAGGTATCTTCAAAAAGAGAACTGAGGAGCAGAGAAAATCTCAGTGGTAGGTGTACTCTAAAATGAAAAGAGGTCATCAGGTCCCCCTTAGTGTAGACTAAAAATTGAAGATGCCTAATAAGACAATCATGCTCTAGATTTAATCATGTTAACACGTGAGCACTCAGCAAGCCTCTGTGGGATAGGAGTGGGTGGAACATGATGACACCCACACCTTTGTGTGGTCTGACAAGAAGCAACAATTCAGCCTGAAGCTGTTGATCTTGGATGGAAACAGAAGCTTGATGAATGCCCTGTTTGCATGTGGACTATGTGCACTGACAGGACTGGGTGTCCAGCTCTGAGTATGCCTCAAGTGTCAAATCTGGGCATGCCAGTGCCAAGCGTGACCAGAGCACTTCATGGTGACCTGTGCAGTGAGACCTGGGCTGGACCAAGTGCTAGTCCTGTGCAGGACACAGAATTACTCTGTTACACCACTGCAAGATCAAAAACTACTAAAATGGACCAGGAAAGCAAGACAGCTGAAGGTACTGTGCAAGCTGCTGTGATTGTGTAGTTTTGCAATGCAGACACCGGGGAAAATGATGACTGTATGAATAAACAATACGTTGTCAGCCTTGTCTGCCAGACCGAACACTACAAGTCAATATGAGAGATTTGTGCATGCATGTTCTCCTTTCAGCCCCTGAAACTTCTCTCCAGAGGCAGCTCTGGTAGCATTCCCTCTGCTCTCCCTTCCTGAAGTGCCTGCTCAGACATCCCTCACACTCTTTGGTTTTTTTCCATTGTGCTTCCATAACTGGTTCTAGCTGCTGTTCTAGCAAAGGTTTGGGATGGGTGTTTTTACAGTGTGTCTCACGTGTAGTATATAACTGCAGTTTATTAGTTTGTGTGGTGTTCAAAGGTTAAACAGGATCCTGCTGCCCCACAGGTTTGGTGTCACGGTGCCTTGCACGGTTTGCTGGTCCCGTGGCCTCCTGGGGAGTGCGAAATGCCAAAGAGAACTGGGACAAGCAGTGTCCTTTTCCTTGCAGCAAAGTGTCATTTCGTGGGCTGGGCAGCACTTGAGACCCCAGACAGGCGTATTTACATCTTGTCATGCAGTGATTAATGGCTCTGCTCACATGCTCTGTTGCTGCACGGTGGTGATTTAGGCTGCAACCTGTCATCACTGCAATTTTGTGCACTTTAAATTCTTCATACATTTGTCCCAGCAGAGTGCACCTGCTTCCAGCCAGGAGCAGTTTCTTGGCTGTCTTGTGACTTGCTGCCTAAACTCCACCTCGTGCATCCCTTTCTTTCTGCCTGGTCCTTGCTCCTGCATGCTGAGAGATCGATTTACTGGCTCTAAACTTTTACTCGTGTCTAAACATAGGAGCAACTTTGACAAAGAAGCAGAGTTGGTCCCTAAGTCTGATGTCAAAAGCAAAATACAAAAATAACACAGCACTTAGTTGTCTAGTTGACAACGTGGTGATGAGTCAAATATTTGACTTGATCTTGGAGGTCTTTTCCAACTTTAATGATTCTGAGTCTCCACAAATGGACAGTGGGAACTGCTAATCTCACTAACATGTACCTGAAAGCAGTGCCACTCTCAGGCTGGGGTTTCAATATTTATGGCAACAAGCCCAAGTTCAAGTAGCTTTTATTAGTGCAGATTTCAAAATCTGAACTTATTTGGGGATTTTCTATCTCTGTTTTCTAAAGGTTGGAAAAGAAAACAAATGGGATATTTCTGTCATCACTTGGTTCCCTGGCATATGGAGATGCAGTGCGTGATTGTATTAATCCAGGACTAACTCATTTACAAATCTATTATCCATATGTTATGAGTAGCTGCTTGTAGTTAATCACTGCACTTGTTTTCAGCAGGTTTTAAGGGCTTGCCTTGTAATGGTGGTTACGTGTAAAAAATCTGACGTGTCTGGACAGTATCTAAGTACATTTAGTCTTCTACAGTGCTTGAATAAAGCCCTTAAGTTATTAATTAGAATAGAACAGAAGTTCTGGGCTTGTTTTTCAGTCTGTGAATGTGTGGTATGTGTTACTACTGAATATGAGGTTCTTGCCAGTCTCTTGACCTCTGGAAGGATTGAGTTACCCTCCATTTCTTAATGTCCTGATTTTTCCATTGCTTCTTGCAACCGACTTCATTTCTGCCTAACAAAATAATTTTTTTTGGCATTGCAGCAGGCTGGCACTACATTTTCTTTACAGCTGTGAGGCATCATTACCAGAGCTGCGCTCTTGGCTATATAGGATGACATAGCTTAAATTATTGCAACCAAACAACACCCTAACAAAACTTGCAGAATCACAAATTCCACTGCTTTTCTCTGCCCATCCCTGAAGTGGAGGTGGTCAAGACTTTTCAGACAAGTGTCTTCTTCCTTTCAAGTCTCCTATCAAGACCTGAAACAGCTGCTGTTGGTTTTTTCAACCTCTCTCTGCTTCTCTGAAACTTTTAGTTAATAATTGGAAATAAAGCTGATGAAGTTTTTGGCTTCCAGCTCTGCTGCCAGATCACAGAGGCAGCTCTGCAGTTGATGCCTTGGTATTTTTTGCTCTTGAGTAGATGCCATTAACAAGTAGTTGTGTTTAAACTCACATCTTCCCCTGCCAGCTCACTTGTGCCTCCTTGCTGGGCATGTGCCACCCACAGCAGATGACTTCAGGCTGCTGTATCTTGTTCCTCTGTGCTGGGATGTCAGGCATTCCTATGGGAAACACAAAACTGAGCTTGCTTCCAATCCAAGGCTCCTCGGTTTTTCACCCACTCTGCTTGCTGGGTGTAAGGGCTGGAGAATGCCGGTCTGGGATGGACAGTGCAGGGTGGGATCGAGCTGCCCCCGGCTCTCTCCAGTGGAAAATTGTATTAAGTTTCCCTCGCACTGTAACATCTGAATTCCCAGCAGCCAAACGACGAGACTTTTGCTCTAAATAACTTCCTTTATTCCTTTTCTCGAGGGGCGATGAAGCTAAAGATTAAACAGCACTGAAAGGCAGCTGCTTCTCTTCTCCTTTGGCAGAAAGCAAGTTGTCGCGTCTCTGCATATGAAAGTTACTGCCAAGAACTCTTCTCCCCGTCTCCTGCAGGAGATAAATTAAGGTCGTTTCCTAAGCTCCCGAGTTGTCGCTGCCTGCCTTTTGCAAAACATCGTTTGATGTGCTGCATGAAACCCGGTTGCAGGGCGTGCAGCCTCGCTGGCCTAGATCTGAGGGGGGAAAACGGGGAAATGAAAAGGGAAGGGAAAAGGAAAAACTGGGCGCACCCGCGTGCGGTGCTGTGCCCCGTCCCTCGCTGCCGCCCGCCGGAGGAACCGGCAGCTGAACCCCGGCCCGTGAGCGGGGAGGACCGTCCGCCTGTCCGTGATCCGCGTGTCCCGGTCCCGCGTGTCCCCTCCCGCAGGCCCGCGCCGCCACGTGCAGTGTGGGCGGGGCAGGGGGCGGAGCCAGCCCTGGCCCCGCCCTCGGNGGGGCAGATCGGCGGTGCCGATGCCGCTGGGCAGGGCGGCCGCCGCGGTGGGGAGCGATGATCCCCTACTTCTCCGACAACGCCGTCATCTCCCAGGGCGCCATCGCCCAGCTGTGAGTACCGGTACACACCGCCGAGACTCCCCTTCCCGATGCCGCTCCGCCTACCCCGGCGGCTCCCCCTGCCCGGGCGTGCGCTGCGCTCATTCCGCTGTCCCCTCTCTCCCTTCTTTCCTTGCTCGCCTCGTTCCCTGTAGTTCGCTCCGCCGCCGGTTGCCTCCGGGCAAACTTTCCCCTGCCCGGTACCGCAGCGTGGAAGTGCTGATAAGCACCGGCAGCGCCCGGCGGCTGCTGCTCCTCACCGCTCATTTCCCTGATTATTTTTCTTTTCTCACTACAAATACTCCGAGTCCCATCCGAGCGCTTCTCTCAAGCGTTACACGGGAGCTGCCCGGGCTGCTCAAGGCTGCGCTTCCTCCTGCCGGAGCCGCTGCTTCCCGGTGCGGGGCCGGTGCGGGGCCCCCGCCGACCCCCAGCCGGGCTGGGCGCTGACAGCGGGGTACAGATCCCCGGCCCGCATGCTTTGGACGTGTTTTGGGCTTAAAGCAGAGATTAACCCCTTTATCTGATCTCTTGGTTTATCGCAAAGCGGCAGAGAGGGACTGCGGGGCTGGGGTGTCCCAGGTCTGAGACGTTACACTCAGCACCTGCGGGTCACAAGGCTCAGACGTGAGCTGCTGCCAGTTGTTCTGTACTGTCAGTCTTGGGCAGCTCCAAAGTGCAGAGTGTCTCCGTGTCCCAAACTAAGCCGCATGGAAAATCAGTCTCTCCAGCTGCACACCCCTCTTTGATATGCAGATACGAATAATCATTTAATTTATAAACAATTAACAGCCACTGCCTGAGTCGTGGGGTTTGGCTGGAAGGATTAAAGAGGGAAGTGGCAGCTATGGGGTGGTAGATAAGGCGTTCAGAGAGATAGTCGCTGTGGTATAGCCGTGCTTGATACTTCTTTAAAGAAGCCAACAGACTTTTATCTCTTGGAAAACATCATGAAAGGCTTCTAGATAGTGGGATAAATGCTGGGTCCCACCTGGAACTGTGTTCTTGTCTCAAGAAGCTCCTGCTAGAACTACAGCTGCCTTGCATTTAAGAAGTCTTTAGTAGATATCTCTGCTTATGCTTCATATGGAAATGAGTCCCCGGACTCTATGCCTTCTTTTGTGAGCACTAGCAATCACTGCTGCGGTTAGTAATCAGTTCAGTTAAGTCTCTCTGAGCCTTTCATACTCAGCCCAAAATGTTTGTAATTTATAATTTTTTCCGCTTGCAGTGTTGCCTGTAAACATCAGGGCTTTCCCTGCGGTTGCTGTTTATATAGGTTTAACAGAGATGTACCTAAACGATTCTTCCAAAACAGTGATGCAAACTGGATATGCCCTGGGCTTTGGGAAGTTGCAGTAATTCTGAAATTGTGGCGAAAACCCCAACATACTGTGGGCTGAAACACTTCCTTGGAGCTCCGGATGATTTACCGAGCTAGAGTAGGTAGCCAGGTAACAATTTAAGTGCTTTTAAGGTGTTTGTTTTATCCGCTGCTCAAACACTTAACCCGCGGTTGGAGACTGTACAGAAAGGGATCAAAAGAAAGGGGAAGTGCTGCTCGTCTCTGCTCCCTCCCTCACATGTCACACGGATCCCTCCAGCGAAGTGCCTCGTGGTGGTTTAAATGGCCACTTGGTTGGAAGGACCACCCTTTCCTTTTCTGGGGAGAGAGATAACAGAGTTATCAGAGTGGAGCTTACGCTGTCCTTTGCCTCCTGTGAGGGAAGATTAATAAGCATGAGAATGACAGAGCTTTTGGCCCATGCAGAAGTGTTCTCACAGGGCTGAGTGCTGGATTAATATTTTGCTAGTGTTCTCAATCAGGATGGTGCTGCGGCTCTTGGGCTGGCCTATTAAAGGCCAGTATTTAAAGTTTGTGCTCCTAATTACAACTTCACAAAGGCTGATTAATATTGGATGTCCTTATTTCATCATGAGCAAGACCTAAAAATCCAGATTTAGTTGTTTGCTCTGCTAAAAATGTGTTCTCTGTGGAGTGGGAAGGGCAGTGGTGACCCAAACATTATCAGAAACTTCTGTTTTAGTGTATTCTTTAGTAGATGTATTTGGCTGATCAGCTCTGACTTTCAGAGATCAGCAGAAATTACTCTTGTGTTGACGCTTTTAGTCAGTAATGTAGTCAGCTGGTCTGGGTCTAATTCATTTCAGGTTCACAAGGATTCAAATAATGTCCGGGAGACTTGTGTTTATCAAAATGCTCAGAATTTATAGTTGTAACTTGTTCCAGAAAGTCTTGCTACTCTCACTGAACCTAGGGGGAATTCTGCTGATTTACTAGTTTATTTGTGTATAGGATTCAAAATTTACTTTGGTCTACTAAAACTCTAAGCCAGCTGATAGAAAAGATAGAAAGAAAAAAGCAAAGCTTCAGATAGTCTGCAAATATCAAAGAATTTTTAACAAGAAACCTGGAGGAGTTGCCACGGATCAGTTCTTCCTGCCTGCAGTCCCTTCCGTTGCCCCTGGCTAAGTTTTAGTTATTCAGTTCATTGCTGGTATCCCTGAAGTGGCTTTTCCAAGTTTCTCTGATAATGCCAGATTCCTCTGTCACCCAGTTTTCCTCTTTATCTCAGTGACAAAGCAGGATGACCCAGCCATCAGGGCACTCACTTGGGATTTGAGAAGACCCAGCTCTTTCTTTCACCGTTCCACGTCCTTCCTGTGTGAGTCTTACCAGGCTGTGTTCAGCAGGGCTGAAGGTGCAGAGGGATGCTCAGTCTTTGTTCAGAACCTGAGGATTAGCCACTTCCCTGTGGTGCCCACATCTCTCTGGCATTTTGAAGCATTTTTTGTTGTGTTTTAAATACTTTTGACTCTGCCTTGGCTTCCTTTCTGCCAGGCAGCTATGGGAGCCCTCCCTGGGTACAGTCAAGCACATGTTGAACAACTCTCCTGCTCTGTTTACTCCTTCATCCTCCAACACTCCGGAGCCAGGTGCATCTAAAAGCACAGATACTCTCACTGCTTTCCATGGTTCTCGTGCTTGCCTCACACCAGTCTATTTCCTATTATAAGATCTTAACTCATAGTTTTTGTATGTATTTTAAACTTTGAGGGGGGGAAAAGAAGGGGGAGGAGTAGACACTTTCTTCATAGTATTGTGATTTTATGGTGGAGCTCTTAGGGGGGAAAAAAATAAACCCAAGAAGTTAAACTGAATTATTTTCAGTGATAGGTAGACAAATTGTCCATTCAGACATGGCCGGTTGCTCTCTCCCGTAATCAGTTTTCTTCTAAGTGACAACTCTTGGATGCAGAGTGTGAAGAAACAACACTTCCCAGTGTAAGAGATAGTTCTGAGGCTATACAGGTAATTATAAACTGTACAGTAAATGACAACACTGGGCAATTGAGGCTCATTGTGTTGCACCTCCATGCTGTAACCTGTCTTTGTGCCTGGACTGCTTGGCCCTTTGTCCTCCTCCACCCCTTTCATTTGTCTCTGTCACGTGGCCATGGCCTTTATGATGGGAAATTTCATGACCACCTAATCTTGAATTGTGCCAAGTCAGGAAGTTGGATAGGTGGGTGGCTGCTGTTGCCATTCTTTGGAGAGCTGCTTATTTACTTATTTATTGTATGGGAAGCCTTACAACCTTTTTATCTCCTTACAATGTTATTGCTGCCAAAACCCTTGACTGTTCGGCGATTAGGCTGCAATCCTCTGAGCAGCATGTTATTGGAAATCTTTAATTGCTTCTGTGCCATTGTAAAGCACCGTAGCTTTGTGAGTATTTTACCATTGTGCTGAGAATCAATGATATTTAAGAGCTGAGGAGGAGATGCCTGGAAGATTAGCGGAGTCGTTCCAGTTACCACTGTTAACTCTAACTAAAGTTGCCTTATGAGTTGAGGGTTGCTCTGGTTGGAAGTGCTTGAAATACAGAAAGCATTTGGTTAGCCCTTCATGTCTTGTAGAGCCTGGTAGGATCAGGCAGACTGCAGCAGTTGTTTTCTCCATTCAAGTGTGCATTGTGTGCTCTGGGTTTGTCCAGCTGCAGAAGACAGCCTCATAGTCCATCAGGGATGTGATGGGAATGTGCAGGCAGAGGAACCTGACCCTTTCCCTTCCTGCCCACCCCTCCACACAGCTGAGCTCACCCTGCACAGTGGATGGGCTTCCTGTTGACAGAGCAGAGTCGTCGGGGATTTCTCATCTTTTTTATTTCTTTGCTGCTTGTGATGAAACAAATGTCGTGCTTAAGAGGCCTCTTGCTACCCACTGATTACTAAAAACTATTCAAATAGGTTGTGGTATTTGCATAAAAGTAGTATGTTCTGTGCAGAGTTGATCATTAACTAAGCCAGGGCTGTATTGTTCATAACTACTTTTCCTGTTTGGCTTTTCCTTTTATTCCCCTGGAAGCTGTGGGTATTTGTCTCACCGATCCTTCCTGGTAAGGGCTGGAAGAGAGACAGAGATGGTTATCAGACATCAAATCAAAACCTGAGCCACAAACCAGTGTTTCAAGGACAAACCCCCCACGCCGCCACCCTTTTTGAGCAATATGTTTTAGTTAGGAAGCCCACGCTGCTGGGCTGCCAAATTAATGTTTTAAAAGCATTTAAATGGTAGAGTTGACTCTGAGATTGTGTTGTCCTGAAACATCTGCAGATGTTCCTGTCTCTGGAAATGCTTGGGATTTTTCTAAAGACCACAAAGCAGAAGGACCCTGGTGAGATTATCAGCAGAAAAAGACCTTTTGGGGCCAGTTAATAGCTGGCTGGGGTTTTTTTGCAGGACTCCACGTCCTTGCACCTTTATCACAGAGCCCCTGGTTAAAATATTGCTTCATTGCTTTAAAAACAACTTCAAGCTAACTTTCTTGACAGTTGCTTCTGACTAGTGTGTGTGGGGTCAGAGAAAGTTTAAAATTCTGCATCCCATTCTGCAGTAGGCTCTGAAGAGCTGCTGTCTCTCCTGCAGTGGTCTGACAAACAGCATTTAAATTTATCAGCCCATATGGGCTTAAAACTAGTTCAGCAAATATTTTTCTCCAGTGTAATGGTTGTAATGTGTACAGAGCGAATCTGCAATTTGAGTTTCCAGCCGTGGTGTTTTGTAGCAGCTGGTTGAAGACTCAAATTCTCACAAACACACGGAGCAAAATTCACTCCTGTCCTTAATAGTAAACACTTGTGCTTTTGCTGAAGTATTCCAAAGCCACCCCTTTGCCTTCCATGTGTAGCTCGGCCAGAGCTTGAATCCAGCAGCTTGGGAAGGAGCTGCAGACTGGCAAGAGCTGTTCAGCAGCCACCTATTGCTGGGTTGTGTGGGATTAACCAAGTGTTTTGTGACAGACAGCAGCTTTCTGGTTCAAGGACATCAGACTGTGAAGGAGGGAGGGTGGGGAGAAGAAAAGCCTGTAAAGGTAAACTTAAAAGACAAGTGCCAGAGTTGCTGAGGACTGGGACTCATATAGGAATCCAACCTGGAAGATCTCAATGTAGGATTGGCATTTCTTGGCATTGGCAACTTGATAAATTTGGGCACTTACAGGTATATTGAGGCCACAGGCTCCTTGTTCAGTGCGTGTTCCTGTTTATCCCCTACTTATCTGCCCCTCATCAACATCATGTTCAGCTCTTTGGGCTCTCTGCAATAAGCCATTTAAGCAGAATGCTTTTCCTCAAAACACCTTTGTTACAAGTAGGCTAAATCCAGACTGCTGAACCAGAAACGATTTAGTCCTTTCTTTTAAACAAATGATCTTTGTCACTTATTAGCGAACTCCTTCATTTGTTCACACACTTCCCACAATGGTTTAATGAGCTCCGTGCTGTCTCACCGGGGCTGGCTCCTGCCTGGGATCTCCTCCAGAACGCTGCAGGTTGGGGTTTGGGTTGCACTGTTAAACTTCCAGCTTTTCCCTGGAGGAGCACACATCTGTGACTGTTGCAGTGTGGCTTAAGTGGAGGCACCAAGGTGGATCAGGGTAAGTTTATCCCAAGGTCCAGAGCTGTATAGAGGTGCCCAGGGTGGACTGGGGCCCCTGGTGAGTTGAGCTTGGAATTCTCTGTACTATGGTCTTATCGTGTATAGTGTGCTGGAGTTCCTCACTCCCCGTGATTTGTTTGCCAGCATGAAGAGAATAAATTTGCTTCTCTGAGCCTCTTGTTGCCCTGCAGTCTCTTTTCGTGCATCTCAACTGGATGCTTTGCAGTGAGCTGTTACCTGTGTCTTGGCTCAGGCACCTCTAGCTGACAGACAGGCACAGGCAGCCCTGTTCTGGGTGTATTGCTGATGTTTTGTGACACTCCAAATGGCAGGTTGGACTGGAGTAGGGTCATTTTGATGAGCAAATGATAAATTTACCTTGGTCAGGTTATAATGTAAGGAGGAATCCCATTTGCACAAAGGTGTAAAAAGCTATCATTAGTCTTACCTTTGTCTTCCTGTTAGTTTCTTGCTTGCTTTCTGCAACTCGATGCTGAGTTAAAATGAACCCAGATTGTGGGAGGAGTTTTACTTGGGTTTTTTTGTTTGTTTAGTTTGTTTGGGTTTTTTAAGGGCTCATTGCATGGTGGTGTGTGAAGAGCTTGTCACTGGCTTTGTTGTTGTTATTGTTAGGGTTGGTTTGTTGTTTTTTTTTCCTTTATTTGCTTTGTAAAAGAGATGGAGAAATCAAAAAACAAATGCAAAGTGGAACAGCCACATTCCTCTGTGGCGCAAAGACCGAAAGCCAGTTAGTCTAAATAAAAACAAACAGTCTGTCAGCACCATTTCTAGCTCTCCTTTTGGTTTGCCATGATGAGAAAATTGCAAGAAAGCAAAAGAGGAATATCCATATGCCTTGATAGCTAGTGGGGGTGACACAAATATTCACCCCAGAGGTGGGTGATGCTGTGTCCAGTGTTTGTGAGCAGGACTGGTGTGTGGGGGTGTCTGAGCCAGCCCAGGAGCTGCATTTTGGAAAGGGGGGGTCAGGAGATGGGCCAGGCCATCACCCAGATTCCCACCACAGTCCCCAGCAAAACCTTGATACTGCTGTAATCTTCCTGACTCTTTTGTCCTTAGTTCCTTCAAGTACATCATGAAATGTTCTATGAGAGGCTCTCTAGCTTGAAATTAAGCAAATACCTATTCTGGAACCTCTTTAAAAGCTGTTTAAGAGCCTTTTCCCTAAAGTGCACTGTGTTCTTGTTAGAGACTTTGCTGGGTCTGTGGTACTTGTAGTGTTTAGTATTCTGATGGTCTTTCTACTTTAATGTGTGGTTTTTAAAGGAGTTTCTATGCTTTTAGGAAATATGAAGACCTGACTTAACCACAGAAAACTGGCTGCCAAACTGCTTAAAGTGCTAATTCTGCTGAAATTTAGCACCTGACTTTTGCAGGGATAAACACATCTGGAATCTCTACTCTTCTGAGTTCAAACTCCTATAAAATAAAACTGTTTAATGTGTTTCCAGTCTGAGTCTTACTCAGCAAAACTTTGCAGGGTTTTTATGTTGAGTTAAAAACTCCTTTATATGCATTTTGAAGTAAAGCATTGACATCCCCCTGAAAGTTGCATGAAGGTGCTAAAAGAGTTGGTTAATTTGCAGCTGTGCTGAGAAATCACAAATGAAAAACTGCAGGGTGATGCTTCAGAATGAAACATTTTACTGTTTTTCTTTCCTTTAATTTACTTTTTTTGTGAGCAGATACCATGAAGAGCGGATGGTTCACAGTACTGCTTCCCTGCTTGTATTTAAAGTAGCTGTATAAAAACATTTCAATTCTTTGGAACATTTTGAAGATGTTTTCTTGTCTCCTATTTAGAAATCTCCCAGTTCCTTTTGCCTCTTAGGGTGCCCTTCGTTTCAGCTTTTATTTAAGTTGGGAGATGCTGTGCTGGTGTTAGACATCCCACAGTCTGTCAGCTTCTGTTTAAAGTGGTGTATGGTGAGTGATTAATGGAAATTATTTCGGGAATAAAGGACTCCCGGTAAGCTGATCCCTATTCAGAGCACCAAAAGAAAAAGCAGAGTCACAAGGGATGTTGTCTCCAGGAAGAACTTATAACATCCGTGGGGGGAAGAGTTGGATTGGAAAGTGATGCTGAGCTTGCATTTTGAAATGGATCATAATTATATCTCATGGTCTGATTTGGAGAGCTTTTCCTGATGGCTCCGGAGGCTGATTGTCACTTACACCAGCAGGATGTTGGAGTGGTTTTTGCTGTCAGGGTAGATGTGCTGTGCTGGGGATGCGTGCTCTGAGCTCCTGGGGACAAGCAGCCTTGTCTCTCCAGGCTCTTACCCCATTCCCTCAGTGCTGGGTTGCTGAACCCAAAGGGAAGCTGTGTTTCTTTTTTTTCTTTTTT
>VZTT01010344.1:3089-19191 GCA_013400855.1 Buphagus erythrorhynchus | reverse complement strand
TTGTAACTTGTTAGCTAGAAGTGTTGTGGCACTCTCTGTACTTTAGATAAGAATTAATAAACAACTGAGTCTGAACACAAAACTCAGCCTCTTGTGCTTTCAATCCCGACTCTGACTGAAGGCAAAAAAACCAAGAAGATGAAACACTAATAAGTTTATACCAAAAATTCTTTCTCATTGTTAAAATTGTGAAAGTCCAGAAGAGGCTGCTTTAAGGATCTGATGACATCAGAAATTTTGAAGAAGAGCTGAAACAAATGATAGGAATGGACTAGGAATACTTCAAAATATCTCACCAGGCTCAGTCATTTTCCAGCCCTTCATTCTTATGATTTTTTGACTGTGTCTGCTATCTGTAGTTGCAATCTGTAGGTTTAAAATAAGGATATGATATCAAATAATTTGCCAAAGGGCCTCATTAAACCTAACATTGAAAGACTGACCATTTTAGCATTGGATAAGCTTTGTAGACCCCCAATTTATTTTTGAGAAAAACAACTTCAGTCATGTCTTGATGGATTATTCTTATTTTTTCATCCCAGAATGAGTAGCTCTGTGAGCAGGGGGTGGAATCAGAATCATGTTCCCCTCCAGAATCAGAATTCCCCATTTTTGCTCTCCATATTGTTTCCCAGTTCTTTGCATTTTGCTGCAAATGAGACAGGAAAAATGCCTTTAGTTTTGTGTAGATTTCTTCTTTTTTTTATATAGAAGCACATGCAGCTTCTCTGGAAGGGAGAGGAACAATGATCATTATCCCTTTAGACTGGCATCTCTCAGGGGGTGTCTCTTGTCTCTGCTTTTGGGAGGTATGCCAATTGTGGAGCTGCAGCAAAAGGAAGGGAAGGCACCACTCCTTTTCTTCCATTGTTTTCCTGTTTTAATAGCCACTCTGCAGCAAAATGGAGGATAAAATTGCTGGGTGCTTGTTAGATCAAGCCTCTTTTGGGCTTGGATTCAAGGATATCCACTTTGGAAGAAATTCTGCCCCTGCAAAAGGTAGGCTTCAGTTAATAGCCTGTTCAGGCACAATGACAGTTTCTAAGCACTAAAAGAAGTGGGCATCTGTGTGCAAGATTCTAGTCAGAAAATTTGAGGGGTTTATAGCATTTCAGGCATACAAATGCTATTTTGGATGACAACCTTACTGATTTATTTTTCTTTTATTTTCTGTACTTTGCAGCAAAGACAGCAACTCCTGCCATGTTATGTGAAATGCCTGCTCACATCTGCAAGGCAAGGGCTTTTTGGATTTTTTTTTCATGTTTAAGTAGTAGCACACTCACCCACATTTCTAGAATACAGTACTTATGTCACCCTGTGTCAAGTTGCAAATATACACTCTGCAGAGAAGGGAAGGTGAAAGATACAAACAGTCTTATTATAGAGGTATGAAATACTCAGTCTATAGCCTTCAAAAATCTATCTTTGGGGTCTAGAAAAGATTCCCAGTTTTGCTTAAATTTTCGAAGTTAGTGAGCTTCTCATAAGCATCACTTGCATATGTGTAATAAAATCATTATTTTAATCCTGGAATGATTCAAGCTATTATTTTATCTCTCTACTACAAAATTCTTGGGTTTGATTGTTATGAAGGAATGCTCATTATTCTAGTAGCTAAATTTATGACAATTATTGTATTTTTTTTGACAAGAAAATTCATTAATAGCATAAAGAAGTTTTCTGTTTCAAACAAGAGAACAAGAGAATTCAATCCTAGATGAAAGATAGGCAAAATGAGATATCTGTGATCACTTGTCTTAATCTCTGAGAGCAGGTTTTAGATCTCAGAATGTTTAAAAATGCATACCAACAATAATTCTTAATAAAATAAATGGGAATCTAAATTTATATTACTGGGAAGCAGCAGAAGTTTTCCGTATTTAAATAACAGCATTCAGTTTCAAATCAAAATAATAGNGGATTCCCAGTTTTGCTTAAATTTTCGAAGTTAGTGAGCTTCTCATAAGCATCACTTGCATATGTGTAATAAAATCATTATTTTAATCCTGGAATGATTCAAGCTATTATTTTATCTCTCTACTACAAAATTCTTGGGTTTGATTGTTATGAAGGAATGCTCATTATTCTAGTAGCTAAATTTATGACAATTATTGTATTTTTTTTGACAAGAAAATTCATTAATAGCATAAAGAAGTTTTCTGTTTCAAACAAGAGAACAAGAGAATTCAATCCTAGATGAAAGATAGGCAAAATGAGATATCTGTGATCACTTGTCTTAATCTCTGAGAGCAGGTTTTAGATCTCAGAATGTTTAAAAATGCATACCAACAATAATTCTTAATAAAATAAATGGGAATCTAAATTTATATTACTGGGAAGCAGCAGAAGTTTTCCGTATTTAAATAACAGCATTCAGTTTCAAATCAAAATAATAGCTACAGCAGAAGAAAGGCAAAATGCAAACATCTTGAAAAATAAGTAAATCTAATAGAATAGATAGGAATTGTTTGACTGTTTAGGTAGTGTATAAAGCACTATTGTAAGCATCTATTGACAGACAAAACCTCTGCAAAACTGTGAGGCTCTGACTTACTAGTTCTAAACTGTGACCCACAATTCAGAATATCTGGTTCTGGAAATATAACTACGGAGAGAAATAATCTCTGTGGTTTCTAGCTGTGAAGTAGTCCCAAAATAAATTCTTACAAGATTAGAAGGATTCTCTGATACAAGTTCAAATTTGTATAAAATTTGATTTCAAATTAATACCATGACTATTGTTTCAGTTAAGGTATTGCCTTGTTTGCTTTGCTTCACTCCCTGAAACTTGTTACTCTCTGAAGGAAAGCTGAGCAGTGTATTACATCAGTTACAACATGGCTTGCACCATGGTCTGTTGTATGGGATTTGTTTATCTCCTTGTTTTTCAATACTTAACCTTATGACTCAAGAATCATTATGTGCCCAATTAACTTTGGTTTATATGCTCTGTGTATTTTAAGTGTGCAGCGTTGTTTCTTGAGAAAAATTACTTTTCTACAACACTGGGATAATTTCATCCAGCACAGGCCCCCCTTGAGATTATTACCTTATCATGGGTCAAAAGAGAACAGATGTTGCTACTGAATACAGGGTCGGGAGGGACAGATTTGGTTACGCAAGGCAGTAATACCTTAGCTTCTTTAAAATTGTACCACATTCTTGAACGTTATTCAGGGACCTCTACAAGATAGAAAGATTCTAAATTACCTTGGCCTACCACCTTTATTAATTGGAACTATCTTTTAATGGTTCTCATGAAATTCACAAAGTTAGTGCCTCTGGTTCCTTTTTGGCCAAGAAACTGTTGAGAAATCAGACTACAGACAAGTGCTGTGTGTATAAAGCAATTTATTTTTGCATCTTCTTGTTTGTGAAATATGTTGCTAAGATGACAACACTTAAAAATATCTTTAAAGAATCTGTAAATACAATTTTTGGGTTTTTCAATTTCTGCTCTTTCAGTGCAGTGTTGTGAAATAGTCATTACCTGACCATTATTCAGATTTTAGTGAGATGGTCATTACTTGAAATATAAATGTAACTTTAACATTGTACATTTGTTTTGAAAGCTGCAGTTCATCATATTGTCTGAATGTATGTATTTATTTCGATTTTTGAAACACTAAATATTCATTTGAACCCAGAATTTTTGACATAATATAGGACTTATCATAAGTGCAGAACTGAAAATCACTCCTGCTGAAAAATCATTCCTTTGAACATTTTTAATCTCACCCATTCTACTATGTACAAAATTCTGGAAAAAATAGGGTTATGCACCGTAATCTGGAGACCATCCGGCTATTTCAAGGTACAAGAAAAGTAGGAATTCTGAAGGTGTGGAGCCTCCCCTAAGAATGGGCTGGATCCTCCTCTTTTCAGTCTTTAAAGCTCCAGTCTGATTTCCCCTACTATATCCAAGTGAGTAAAGGCAGCTTTGGAGAATAGACAGTGTCCTTTAGGAAGCCTATTGTTGCCAATTCATTCGAGTGCCTAACAGTCTAGCCAAATGCTCTACCTCTAGGCTACTCCACCATAGCTGTTTTTTCTTTTAGCTACTTGTAATTAAAAGAATGGCTCTGTGTATAGTGATGTTTCAGGATTCTTTCCAAATAGTGACAAGACTAAATATCTTTCATTCGAGGGAAATGGTGTAAATGTAAAGACTGTCAGTACAGAAGTGAGTAGCCTGAAGAGCCTAAGAACAGACTCATTCCAGTCATAGGTAAACCAAAATTTGATTTCTTATCTGTAACAAGACATCCAGCTGGGAAAAAATATTGCAAGACACCTTCAGACTTTCTTTTTTGCCTCTGTGAAACTTGGATGAGAAGTGTCAAGATCATATGTAATGAAACTCTCAGCTAAAAATATGATAATCTTTTTAATGCAACAAAGGCTAAGCACATTAAATGGTGTAATAATTTGTCATCCCAAGAGAATGTGTGTGAAAACTCATGGAAATGTGATAATGGATTCTGATGCTGATGTATGAACATTTTCCAAAATGTCTAACCTCTTCCCCTCCCTGCAAAGAAACGAATGAGTATTACACATTCAAGGAAACAGAAGTAATCCTTGTCGTAAACAGGCTTTTTAAAATTTGGCTAACTTCTTTCTCTTTTTGTTTTACTGTCTTTGCATGTGCTGGACAATGAAAATTTATGACATGCCTCCTGAAGAGGAAGTGTTTTTCCCCCACTGTAGACCTTTTTGCATCCATTGTAATGTCATACAACTGATCTGTACCTACAATTTGAAAGAAGCAATATGCATGCCTTGGGTATGTAAGCAACTTTTCTCAATGAGGAAATAATGAACTTCCATGCTCTCTGCTTTCTTTAAGGAGAAGTCACTAGAGAACTGGTGTTTTTCTTCTTTTTAATGTAGCCAAGTAGCAACTGGGAAACAAGAACATGTAACCACTTCAGAAATACACCCATGAGTCCCAAAGGCATGGTGAACCAGAACCATGAAATTTCCCTATGAGAGAAATGTCCTAAAACAAGTGATGAAATAAAATTATAGACTATAAGTCTAGAACTTGCCATAATGTGTCTTCAGTAAGAACTGCTGTTGCAGAGTGCAGTTTAAGCCTTGGACACTTGCTTAGCAATGGAAACCTCACCAGGCTCTCTAGGTGGATCATTTCCTTTACATAACAAAACAGCAATGAGTCATATCTTCAAAAATGAAAGAAAGAAAATAGCACTAAGCACGTAAAGTTTTTGTGATATGCGCTTAATTGTGAAGATTTTTGCAAAATGTTTTACATTCTAACTGAAAGCATAGGAAGATATTTCCTAATTCTAAACAAATAAGCACTCTTGAATTTTAAGTATTTGCAATTCTTAAAAACCAATTAGTAGTCAACAGAAATAAAATAACCAAGTATGAAGAAAGGGTAAGTAGGCAGTTTTGTACCACTATTATCCTACATGGCAATGCTGGCTTACAGTTCCTCAAGGACTGTTTAGTCCTATAAAGATGTTCACGGTAGCAGAACACATTATTAATTACAAGTTTATTTGAATCTTAGCTCAGCTGATGGAACTTCTGTTCCCAAAATGACTTTTTTCTTTTTTGCTGTTGTTTTGTTTTTAATAAAAAAAGTGTCTGTAGGGTCTCCTTGTCCAAAATCACTGTGGTGACAAAACAGATCTCTGAGCATAAAAGCATATCTGCATCCACCCAACCAAACAGGTTACAGGTTCAGCATTGAATTTCTATTCTAGGCTGACACCAGGGGAACGAGTTAATATATTCACATGGAAGTATAGACTGCTGTAAGTGTAGCAGACAAGACAAACCATTCATGCTTGGCCTGTGGGGTCCTTAGCACTGCAGAAGGGAGAAGGTATCTTATTAGCAATGCTTGTTAGAGTCTGCTGGAATGCAGAAATATAATAAAATCCATTCATAACTATACCCAAAAAGAGAAAGTGACTTAGCATACTTTACTTCCTTTTATTTCTCATGTTGGACATGAGGACAAAGTGAAATAGAGTCACATATTTTAACCTTGAATTGGTGTCTATCAGACATGAAATTTGTTTTACTCTATAATTCAGAGCATACCCACCTACTCTCCTGCTAAATGTTGTTGTGGGGATAGCTATTTTTTTATTATGTGCCACTTCCAAAGAGAAGGTTGTTGAGCCTGTTATCTTTGGCTGAGTGTGTAAGCGGCTTTGGAACCACGGAGAAAGGAGTAGAAAAACTAACTCAGTGCCAGAGAAACTATTTAACTGGGCCCCCACCTTGTGATTTCAGCTTCCCATTCTTGCTCTTTGCTAACAGACTCCTGTTTCCTTCTACCTAGACTTGCCTCAATATCACTTCTTAGTACCACTGATTTTCATCATTCAGCTAAGGGTTGGCTGGCAATTGCAGAATGTAGATAATTATGTCCTAGTCCCAGGAGCAGCTTAAAAAAAGTGGAGATGTGGAAGTTTCTATTTTTCTTCCTCTTTCCTCTCTGCTGAAAACTTTCTAAACTAAGTATGTCCATCCCTAGAGGGAATATTTCTCAAAAAATATAATATAGATAATGCATCAACTTGAAATAGAATAGCATAATAAAACTGGGGGAAGAATATTCTGTAATAGAATGCAGGAAAGGCAGTGACATGGTGACATTATTCATATAGACAAGCACTAGTGAGATGGAAGTTTAAAAAGCTGCCTCTTGCTGTAGGCATGTTTTAGTTTGCTGTTTAGTACAGTTTTCCAGTGGTTTTGTTGTTGTTGCTGAAGAACAATAACAAAAATAGCCATTAGAATCATGGGGTAAAAAGAAATCTTGTATTTTGTCCCCTCTGAGAGACTTATGATGCCTCACCTGGAACAGGATCAGTCTGGCGGTGTACCCAACAAGTTGTCTCTCTGCTGCATTTGTGTTTTATTTTAGCAGTGATGGGTTATTGTAAAGGTGTCTGTGCATGTGTGACTGCAGGCTGCAGTGACTTTAGAAAAACAAAAATAGTTATTTATTCCTCCAGGTGTCTAGGTTCTGACTTTCAGTTGGCACTTGAAATCCTGACTGTTGTCCTCTCAGCCCCTTATTTTCTAGCAATTAGTTTTCAAGTTCCTTTATTGGGTTTTTGTCAATGTACAGTCTAGTATTTCTCCCAAAGGAGAGATTTTCCATTTTCTTTTGCTGTTTTCATTCACTCCATGTGACAACTGTGGTAGGATACAATGGGTGAAGTCTTGTCATACTGTTTCCCCATCCCTTGCTCAACCTCCTACATTTGCACAGCTGTAGATGCTTGTGACTACCAGACAGCCCACCTCTTGCTCCATTCATCCTTTCATCCATTTCATCCTTGTTTATCTCCTGGAGAAATGATGGCAGAAGACCTCTGATCCCTCTTATTGCATTTATTCCCCTTCTCGAGTCCTCAGAATCACATTTGAGGACAGAATATTAAGACTGGACATGCATGTAAGTTTATATTTAAGCCATTTTAGAAACCTCTGTGTGTGAATTTTCCTGTGTTTGTTACCACTAGCATTCTTTAACCTTCTTTTAACTTCTTCATTTTGCTAAGAAAGTTGGAAGTTTTACTCTTCCAAGTTTGAAGAGCTTTGCTCCCTTTTCTATGCTTTTTTTTCTTTTTTGTGAGAGTTTTTTCTTTTTTTTTTTTTTTTTTTTTTTTTTTTTTTTTTTTTTTTTTTTTTTTTTTTTTTTAATATTGAGAAGGAAGTAAAAGAGAGCCAGAAAACAGCACTTTAAAGGTTTGAGTGCCCTCTCCACCCCTCCAAAGAATCTGAGAGCCCAGAGAGACAGCTGTGGAGATTTGTTTTCCATTTGATCAGGCTAAGATCAGACAAGGTGAGCAAAAGGTGTTTGAGAAGTAACCCAAAATTTAAACCATGCTTTTATGTGAGCTTTATTTTTTCCTTTGAGGATTTATTTTCTTTAGTATTATGAAGGACCAATAGTGCTGTCAACTATAGAAGATTAGATCTCGTGGTGCAATGGACCAAGTTTTATAGGATCAGGCAGGGCATGGTGAGGATTTTTTCTGGTTGCATTTTATCTTCATAAATTCATAGCATCAGCTTTCTGTACTTGAGGAATCACAGTTTCCATTGCATTCTCTCCAGCAGAAGAACAGTCTACCCGTTCAGTATCCTTCTTCTGCTTTCCAGCTCACAATTTCAGATGAAAGACAAGTTCCTGAAAAACTCCATGATCTTTACTGGTTGCCTTTTCTTTACTGGAATTCAACACCAATGATCCATCAATTTTGGTTTTGTTCAGTTATGGAAAATGAAAATTGGTTCCAGGTTCAATGTGATAACATTTTGCTGCTTGGGAATAATGCAAATTCAATCAATACCATGTTAAAGGAACTTGTCCTGATACAGTAGACTGGCTTCTACTGGTTTTATTGAAGATTTGAAAACCAGAAAAGTTCAAACATAATATGTATAGAATCTGGGCACAGAACTGTGTCAGTAGATTAGTGGCATACTATGTGTTATGGCATGATCATATTCTTGTAGTGGGCTGACCCTAGCTGTATGCCAAGACTAGGAAGAGAAAATATAATGGAGGGTTCATGTCCTGGCATAAGGACAGAGAGAGATCACTCACCAAATACCATCATGGACAAAAGAGACTAGAATAAGAGCTATTAAGTGAATGTATTACTAACAAAATCAGAGCCAGATAATGAGAAGTAAAAACAGGTCTAAAAAAATCTTCCCCCCACCCTTCCCTCCTTACCAGCTCTACCTCTTCCCCCAGTAGTGCAGGGAGACAGGGAATACGGGTTACAACCCCCGTTCATCACAGGTTATTTCTGCTGCTGCTGCTCATGGAGAGGAGTCTTTCCCCTCCTCCATTGTAGGGTGCCACCCATGGGAGACAGTTCTCCATGGACTTCTCCAATGTGAGTCCATCCCACAAGAGACAGTTCTGCACAAACTGCTGCAGAGTGAGTCACTCTTCCATGGGGTGCAGTCCTTCAGGGACAGGCTGCTCCAGTGTGGGCCCCACATGGAGTCACAAGCCTTAGCAGGAAACCTGTGCCTGCATGGGCGTCCCACAGGTTCACAACCTCCTCCCAGTCATCCACCTGCTGCAGTGTGGGTCTCCTCCCTGGGCTGCAGGTGGATCTCTGCACCCCCATGTCCCTCCCTGGACTGCAGGTGGATCTCTGCACCCCCATGTCCCTCCCTGGGCTGCAGGGGCACAGCTGCCTCTCCATGGGCTGCACCACGGGCTGCAGGGGAATCTCAGCTCTGGCACCTGGAGCATCTCCTGCCCCTCCTTCTGCACTCACCTTGGTGTCTGCAGAGCTGCTCCTCTCACATGTTCTCACTCTGCTCTTCTCTGGCCTCAGCTACATCTGCACTATAACGTTTTTTCTTCTTAAATATGTTATCACAGAGGCGTTACCACCATTTCTGATTGGCCCAGCCTTGGCCAGCAGTGTTTCCATCTTGGAACAGCCTGGGATTGACTCTGTTGCACATGAAGGAAACCTCTGGCAGTTTCTCACAGAAGCCAGCCCTGTAACCCCCCTAGTACCAAAACCAGGCCACACAAACACAATAAAATCCCTAATCTCAGCTCAGTTAATCTGTTATAAAGATAACACAAAAATAATTATGGAAGAAGAAAGGAAGAAAATGCACCAGATGCTCATGGTGTGGTAAGAAGAGACTGGAATGACTTGATATTTTTCAGTTAGAATCTAGGGTTCTGGAAATACTTGATGTGCTGGTGAGGGAGGAGAACATTCATCCTTTTCGTATGGGGGAAATCCTTGAGTTTACTGGGTCCAACCAGCTTCATGGCGTGAGGGATTTCTGCTTCCTTCCACACGAGCCAAATCTGGTGGCCATGGGGACTGATTTGTCTTAGTTCCTGGAGGAAAGAAAGGAAAACCAGATGCTTGAACAGGTTTTGGGACTGAGTGGACTACAAAGCTCCTGTTTTTCCTGTCACAAAACATATTCCAATCCCATATTTTTATTTTTTCTGCCCTGTCAAGCAGGCTAGGAGCTAAGTGCTGTCACAGTGAATGCTGCTCTTTCTGTCCTGTGTGTTATCTGGGAAAACCTTAACCCATTATATTACACAGCTGTCCAGGGCCAGTCATTTCAACATGACCACCAGATTGACCAAACTTCTTGTTGCTGGCAGTGCTTCCCTGGGACAAAGCTGTTGTTGTGTTTTATGCAGTGTATCATAAATCTTCCTTCTCCCTGTCTCCTCACTCTACTTGTACCCTATGTGCTTTGCAGAAATGAACTTACAGGACTTCTAGATGTTTCCTCATACATGGAGCATCTTCCACAGAGTCTTGTTTCTGTAAAGGGAACAGAAATAGGCTAAAATTAGGTTGTCTTAATCTACAACAGTAATCACAAATTAATCACAATATCAATGTATGGTGATAAAATTCTATGGGGAGATAGGTTGCAAATGCTGTCCTCTATTTATCATGTAGCCTCCTTTCTTTGAAATGAAGTAATTGCTTCATATGGACTTACAGGGTTAAGGAATAGCCTAATGATGCTGTAAACTAGAAGGCACCCATGCCTGTAAAATATTATTCCTTTTCTCAGACATTTACAAACATTTACTGGTAACCTCTCACTATGACCCTTTGAGATGCTTTCATCTGTGTTTGACAGAGTGGGAAATAGATAAAAAAACTATGAAAGAACTGAGGAAAGGTCAGAGAGTGAAATTTGTGAAATCATGTACATCCCTGTTCTATCTTTCTAAGTCAATGACCTTCCCTATGTCCTTCAAAGCAATCCATAGTAGTTTTACATGTATGTTTAATGTTTCATTCAACACAGTACAAGACCATGAATAATGAAGTTTACACTATACAGGGAGGGTAGCCTATTGATTTACACAAGGTATGTCTCATTTATTGATCTGTAAATACTATGCAAATATATGCATGACAATAAATTAAATCAATGCCTGTCACTTCTCTTTTCAGTCTGCATGCTTTCATGAGTATAAATTTGACATTAATATTAGTTTACAGGAATGTACTTGCTGAGAAAGCAATGATTTACACTGCTGTGCAAATGGCTCATAGGAGTGGAGAGCTTTTGAAAACAGTGTGTGTAACCTGGACCTGCTGTCTCGTGAGTGCCATTTTATAGATATCTTAGATCCATTCGTTATAGGGATTGTTAAAGTATAATAAGGGAAAGAGAAAGCTCACTTAATTTTTAAGGTCTTGTGGATGGTCTCTATCTCAAAGGTACAAGAATTAAACATTAGGGTTGTGTAGAAAACATGTTGAACAGAGAGCTTTGGCTGAACTCAGGGACAAAAAGAGAGCTTGTGATCTTTGGAAGAAGAGGCAGGAAACTCAGGAGGACTACAAGGTTCTCATGAGGTTCTGCAGGAAGAAATATAGAAGGGTCAAAGCCCAACTAGAATTTAATCTGTCCACTGCTGTAAAAGACAATAAATAATGTCGTATTAATAAATAATAAATACATCAGCAACAGAAGGAGCACTGAGGAGTATCTTGTCTTTGATTGAATATGGGGGGAAACAGTGACAAAGGATGAGAAAAAGGCTGGGATATTTAATAATTTCTTTGCCTCAGTCTTTAATAGTAAGAGCTGGATACCAGGCCTCTAAGGTGGAAGACAGGGATGGGGAGCAGATGGAAGCCCCCATGATCCAAATGGAAATGTCAGTGACCTGCTACACCACCTAAACACACAGAAGTTTGTGGGGCTGGATGGCATCCACCTAAAGGTACTGAGGAAGCCGACAGAAGCTCTCAGCCACTTTCCATCTTTTACCAGCAATCCCGGTTAACTGGGGAGTTCCAAGTGATTGGAGGTTAGATAGCATGACATCCATCCATAAGGTGGGTTGGAAGAAGAATCCAAGGAGCTGCAGACCAGTCAGCCTGACCCTGGTGCTGAGGAAGGATCATCCTGAGTGCCATCATGAGCAAATCATTCTGAGTGCAATTGTGTGGTGTTTACAGGACAACCAGGAGATCAGGGACAGTCAGCACAAGTTCATGAAAGACAGATCCTTCTTTACTTACTTTATCTCCTTCTATGACAATATGACCTGCTTAGTGGATGAGGGAAAGGCTATGGATGTTGCCTACCTGGACCTTAGTAAAGCCTTTAACACCATTTCCCAGAGCATTCTCCTGAAGCTCAGAGCATCCTCATGGCTGCTCATGACTTGGACAGGAGCACTCTTGGTGATGGGAGGCAAACATCTACAAAGAATTGTAGAAAAAAAGATTTGGGGGTTCTTCTTTGCTCTTTGCTGGATAGCTTTGTGCATTTCCCTATTTTCAGAGTACCTGATAATTTCTTGATATAAAGTGGGACACTGAGAATCAGTGGCCTCTGTCTGAGTAATAACTATTTTGGTGGTAGTATTTATAGCTTTTACTCACTGATATATTAGGAAACAGACATTTACCATATCTGAACACGTGTGGGTTTGAGCATGATCTGATACATATTTTTTGTGAGAAAACAAATGGCTTTTTTTAGATAGTTGTATTCAATGGAAAATCTGCTAGAGGAAGGCATGTGATAGAAACACCATGAACAAATTCAAGATACTTGTTCTTAAGAAATGTGTTGTTTTATTTCTGGAAGTTGTTTTTTTTATTCTTTAATTTTAAAATCCAGTTTTCACCTTAGCATCTTTAGATATCCTGAAACAAGAAAGAAAAAAATTATTGAACTGGAGATTGTGGTCTGAACATTTTCTGCATTACTATGAGATGGAAATGTCATAAGAAAAAAACCCAGAAAACATTTTTAAAGCACAGCTTTGAGGACTCCAGAGGTTGAGTTAAGCATTCAGCATGAACATCTGCAGGTTTGAATCTCAGACTTCCCTAATGCAATGACCTCATTTCTCTACAAATTGGTCTCTGTACTCAGCTGGTTTTAGGTTAGTTAAAATCAACCTCTCTCTGCTAAGTTATACTTCAAAAATTCCTTTAGAAGTTTTCACACTGAATACATTTCCACCTGTCAGTTCACATGAACTCATTCGTATCTTCCTGGAACAAGAAAAGTCTGAACTAACTGTTGATGGAGTTTTATGACTCATTCAAGCCCCGAGCTACGTGAAACTGGCTTTAATTTCTAAAAATCAATAATACGTTTAAGCTGTGTGTGCCTCTGATAGTCTTACCCCAGTGAAGAAGCAAATGTACTCAGTATAACAGGTGAAAATAGATTTTCATTCAATTTTAGGCTGAAGTAGAGTTTCTGAATATAGCTCTGATAACAAAGCTTAGTTGTTGGGTTTAAATGAAACCACTGCAGGCAGCTCAGCCTGCTGCAATGGAGAGAAAGACAAAGCCCTTTTGGCACGGTTTTCAAAATAAAAATTAAGACTTTCTGGAGGTGAATCACTTCCTGATGAGCTGATAATGCTATGAAATCTGTTTGTTTTAAATATTGCTAGTGAGATATGGAGCCCATTGTATGCCACAGTAATTTGCTGGTGTGTGATTCACAACATAATTTCCTTCCCACTGCAAGCCTTTTGTGTCAGTCAGAGAAAAGAGATAACAATTCATCCCTGGGTCTGTATTGTCCTGTTTAGACCACTTTGGAAAGCTACAAAATGTCCTGGATAATACAGCTTAAATGATAGGTTTTCATTGATTTTTTTTTTATTTCAGATATTGTGAGCTTCTCATGCAAACTCAAATCTATTTTATTGATATTCTACCATTCCTGCAATGAAAAATACAGCAATAAACATATATGTATCTATAAAAATGTAGACATTGCAGAAGTCTGCATTTGCATTGTTCATTCCCCTGTTAAACAATGCAGCACATTTTTGGTGTATATCCCTTACTTGTTTCTTAAAAGAGTGAGAATTAACATCCCTGTGGGCTGCACTCATAGAATGACTTTGCCCTTGGTTATCTCTGCAGTAGTTTTCAACCCTTGGTTAGACCTCCCTTAAACCATCCCTCTTCCTTTGATACCAAAAAAAGGTTCTTAATTTGCCACATTTGTCAGTATTTACTTTTTAGTCTGCCAATAAATTTAGCACTTGTAATTGATTTACCACTGATTCTTCATTACTAAAGGAACAATAATAGATCACATGACTACACTGTACAAGGGAGTTGTGCCTTTCTGTAGAATTACCTCTGGACATTTTGAAGGATCTCAGTCTGTTTGCAATGTGTACTTTTGGTAATTAGAACAAGAATAAGGCTAATAGCAAAATCTTGTGATACAACATGAAAGCATTGTTTTTCTGAGGTATTTTTTAGGATATGTTTTAATTCTTCAGGCTAAGTAACATGAAGTAATTGAAGAGACAGTGAAAAAAGAGTGAAGCTAAGCATTGTATTGTTGTTTTTTTAAAAGGTGTTTGACCGTCTAATCTCCAGATGTCCAAAAAGAACAATGCTGCTATAGGAAGAGAGAACTAGTGTTTGCTATAGGGAAGATGATAAACAGTTTTGACTTGAGTCCTGTGAATATATGTTTGCATAGAAGTCACAGAAATTCAGAACCTGCTGGAAGAGTCAGATTATAGAGCTGGTTTGGAGCAGAGTTAATTTCATTACTCCATTAATCTTACTTCTGAGCTTGTTTAAAAGAAGCAGACTTGCAAATGACTTTGAGTTCTGAAGGAAGATAATTTTAATTTTATAGGACACTTTTACTCAGAAGTAGGCGTTTTGCAGCTGAAAGCATATGGTGCTGGAATTCTCCCTGTCTGTCATGAGGACTGGATGATGCCAGCACACTCTCCTGCCTTCAAATGTTATGGCACTTTGTACAGTTTCTGCCTATTAATAATGTCCTTTCTTAGAGAAGAGCTCACTATAAGAACCAGATACTGTGAAAATCTTGTTACTGGATCCCAATGAAGTTAATAACTACTCTGCAATACCCTCCAGCCTCTATTAGCCACTAATGCTCAAGAGCTTTAACAAAGATTGTTAATCACCTTCTCAGGGGCCTCTGAAAATGCACAATCAAGAGCTGTATATAATTTTGTGTACAAAAAATACCAAAGATATTTCCTTTAGGATTTTAACACTTACCTTGAAACAAACCAGCTAGAAAACAGAGCTGTGTCTCTTCAGAAGCTTCAGACTTCCTGAGGTTCAAAGGCTATGAAGGGTTTCAGCATCAGTTCCCCATCCATTGCAGTAAGTAGCATTTTTAATCATGAATATACTTCGTGGAGGCTTCGAGTCTGATCATTCAATGACATTTTTTGCCTACTAGTTCAGTCAGATTTTTTTATAGTAGTTAAAACCAAAAACAAACAAAAAAGTTCCTCACAATCATGACCTTGCAAAAATATCAGTCCTTTCCTTTTCCACTGAAATAGAAAAATATAAGTAGCTAGTAGAGGAGGTACTGTAGCTTACTCAGATATAGGGCTGCAAAGCAAATTTATTCTTGCTCATATTCTTTGTAAAATTTGTTTTGGGTAGTTTTTTCTGCAGGTCTGTACACTATCTTAGTCTCTCCCAGACTATGTGACATTCACATGATACAGTGGCAAGTTTCTGCTATTCAGTTCCTTAAATAAAATCAGAGGACTGAAAAGCATTAAGTGCATCTGAATTAATAAAAAATAAGTTTTATGGAGATATTTAATACTCCATTTGTCAATTAAGAGTTCCAAATGCTGTGATATCTGTAGTGTATNTTTGTTTACTTCTTCAATGGGTATTTAATAATGGCAAACTGATTATGGAGTTATTTTCTCTCTTTTACAGTTAGCTAAACCTTGCCATTACTACTACCTTTGGTTACCTAACAGTAACCAAAGTTGCTCTTGCAGATTCTGCCATTCATAAGGTGAATTGATTTCACCTGTACCTTCAAAGTTTTAAAATCAGCATGATTTTTTGTTATCTNAAACTCTACAGTAAGACAAATCACTGAGACTATGATTTAACTGCAAACACTCCCTGTATATCTAATATCCTGTTGAAAAAGCAACACCTATACCTTTTCCTTGATTCTTAAGGAACACACATCTGTCTGCTACAATGTCTGGTAGATGGTATATTGTGATTGTCATTAGTTATTTCAGCTTGTATGAGAATGACTCACATAA
>VZTT01010342.1:54370-67200 GCA_013400855.1 Buphagus erythrorhynchus | reverse complement strand
AAAAAAAAAAAAGAGAATTAAAATTTTTAAGGACATTTTTTTGTTTGTTTGTTTTGTTTTGTTTTGTTTCGTTCCATCTTGACCCCAAACAGCTCCAGACATTTCAGCTTTCAGCTTTTGGTTTGGGGGAAATTCCAGCTCCCCAAAAAGCTGGAATTTCCCCCAGAGCTGGATACCCTGCACCTTTTCCACCCAAATTCCCAGCAGGCAAGTGTGACGAGCTCAGAGATGCGTTTGTCCATCCCTGGTACCTGCTGGGAGCAGCCAGGTCACTCCTCCCCTCTCCATATTCCCAGGTTTCTGTGATCCAGCTGGTCACTCTGGAACCCCAGTGATGTTGGTCACCCCCCAAACCCAAACGAGGACCTCACCCCATTCCCTGAGCCCTACAAAAGAGTTAGGAAACAGCTCTGGGGTTGCTGTGCCTCAGGGAGGAGGTTTGGGGTTTTCCTGCCACTCATCTCATGGTGGGGGTGGCAGGGGGACAGTGGGGTGGCCACTGGTCACATGTCCCCATCTGATGTCCCCTCCTCCATGGATCCCTGCCTTGGGAATTCCTCTTTTTCAAGGTTTGATGGCTCTATCCCACTCCCCCCCTCCCTCCCAGCACTCCTCAGCCTCGCCCACACACATGGATTGGCACAGGGATAAATTTTCTCCACGGGATTTGGCTATTGGTGGCTCTCATAGCAGAGATGAAGGGTGACAACTGTCCTGGACCTGAAGGAGCCACGTCACAACTCCATCCAGCACGTTCCTGAGGTATTTAAACTGATTGTTATCCACAGCCAGGCATTTATTATTCCATTTGGAGTTGTTGCCCCATCTCAATTCCACGTGATCCTGCCAGCTCCAGCTGCTGAAAGGGCTCTGTGTTTGTTTTGTGCTGCCTCTTTCAGTGCCATGCTCAGGGAATTCTTCCTCCAAGGAGCTTTTTCCATGCCTTGGAGGACAAAATCTCCCCCTCCCCTCTGTCCCCATGTTCGTCAGCTTGGGTATTCCCTCCCCAAATTCCTGCAATAACACTGGGATGAGCCTCTGGAGCATCTTCACCTCTGTCCAACTCTTTGGATGGGGTCAGAGAAGCTCAGAGTGGTCTGGAGTGAGGAGAAAAAGTTTTTTACAACCCTTTTTTGTTTAGGATCCTCCAAACACCTTCCCAGCCCAAGGGGTGGATGTTGCCTTGCAGGACACAGCTCAGGGTCATTTTCTGGGCAGCCTCATCCATGTGTTAATGACTCCCATCTCTCCATGGTCCCAACTGGCCCTAATTCCTGGTCAAAATTAGTGGTTGGGAATCACACCCTCCTCCCCTTCCTGCACATCTCAGATGTCTTGGAGAGGAGTAATTGCCACCAGGGTTGATTGGCATTAAGGGAAGAGGGATTTCCAGATCCTTGAGCTGCAGTGGGAATTACAGGATTAATCATGGAATGGGTTGGGTTGGAAGGGACCTTCAAGATCATCCAGTGCCACCCCCTGCCATGGGCAGGGACACCTTCCACTATCCCAGGTTGCTCCAAGCCCTGTCCAACCTGGCCTTGGGCACTTCCAGGGATGGGGCAGCCACAGCTTCCCTGGGAAATCCATTCCAGCACCTCACTCCCTTCTCAGTAAAAGATTTTTTTTCCAATATCCCAGCTAAACCTCCTCTCTTTATTTTTTATGTTATAAAAAATAACTCTTTGCTCTTCAACAATGCCCAGGATGATTTATTTTCCCTTTCTATTATCCATGGATACAGGGAAGTTTTTCTGCAGCAAAGGCACAGCAAATCAAGCAAAAAAACCCAGACAGTTTTGCTTTAAAGCAGCAAAAAAAAATTCCCGACTGTGTTTTCCTGCAGGCTGAGGGAGCCTCTGTCTCCACGACTGCAGGAAGAATAAATCCAACCCAATGAAATATTAATTATTAGAGTCTGTCCAACTGGGATTCCTCGGTGCTTTCAGAGAGTGGAAAAATTCTGGCATGCAGGAGAAAAACACACAAACCCTTTTTGTTGTTGTTTTTGTTGTTGTCGTTTGTTGTTTCTATGAGGAAATGTTGAGTGATGAGTAAATTAAGAGCTTTGGGTTGAGGGGAAGGGAGGGGGCTTGAATTGCTTTAGGGTGGGAAATAAAAATTCCCAGAGAGGGTTGGGAAGAGATCGTGCCGTAAATAAGAGGAAAAGGTTCCTTCACATGGTAGGAGGGGGTGAAGGAAAGCAGGAGTTGATTAATAAAAGAGAGACACACGCCTGAAAATTCCCTGTTTTGCAGAACTTGGGAAGAAATGCTCCAGCCTGAGGCAGCCCTGCTCAGCACAGCTCAAAGCCCCTTTTGTCCCCGTTGTTTACCAGGCTTGGGTTGCAAGCACAACACGGAGTGTCATCCCTTGGCTGAGGAATATTTTGCAGATTTGGGAGCTTTGACTCGGGTTAAAGCATTCCCATGATTTTTCCAGAGCAAAATTCCTCCAAAAGAAGTGTTGTTTAGGAGAAGGGAGAGGCACTCAGAGCACACATCTGGCAATGAAAAAAACCTCTGTTGTCTTGTCGTTGTTTATTTTTCCAGCCCCTTTTTACCCTCGTTTCTCTGCATCCTCTGGAAAAAATCTATCAAATATCTGGCCTCTCTGGAATCCCTGTTTTCCCTATAAACCTCTCAAAGTTTCCTCAGCAGCTCAACCCAGATGCTGCAAAAGCTTTTCATGAGGGGAAGTGAAGGAGGAGGCACTGATTTCTTCTCTCTGGTGCCTGGGACAGAACTGGAGATGTGTCAGGGAAGGTGAGGCTGGATTTTAGGAAAAGGTTCTTCATCCAGAGGGTCTTTAAGCACTGGAACTCCTCAGGGAAGTGGCCACAGCACCAAGCCTGACAGAGTTCCAGAAGTGCTGGGGAAAAGCTCTTGTCCTGTGCAGGACCAGGAGTTGGACTTTGATGATCTTTGTGGATCCCTTCCAGCTCAGGATATTCCATGATTACCCTGCTGTTGCTATGGGGGATGTCTGAGGAAAAGGTGAACTAATGGATTGCTGGAAGACACAATTCCAGGGGGTAGGAATTGTGAATCCAGGGAGCTGCTGGCCCTGGGTGAGGTCGTGTGGCTCCAACAACAGCAAAGCAACGTGAAGGGAGGGATTCCCAAGGGTGCTGGAAGTGGAGGTGGGGACAGAGGTGCAGATAAGAGGGGTTGTTATTTTTGCCCTGAAGATTCCACTCTGTGGCTCCAGCTTCACCCAAAATAGGATAAAATTCCAGGAGAAAGCCCTCTGGAGATGCAGGAAGTGCAGAAGGAGCATCTCCCTCCCAAAGCTGCAGGAAAGGAACAGAGCTGGGCAAGGGTCTGGAGCACCAGGAGCAGCTGAGGGAGCTGGAGAGAAGGAGGCTCCAGGGGAACCTTCTGACTCTCCAAAACCCCCTGAAAAGAGGGTGCAGACAGGAGAGGGTCAGGCTCTGCTCTCAGGGAACAAAAGGACAGGATGAGAGGAAACAGCCTCAAGCTGTACCAGAAAAGGTCCAGGCTGGACATCAGGAAGGATTTCTTCACAGAAATGGAAGCCTCCATCCCTGGAGGCATCCAAGGAACGCCTGGATGTGGCACTCAGAGCCCTGGTGGGGATGCCAGAGCCACGGAGCTCAGGGCTGAGAAGAAAACGAGCAGAAGGTTTGGAGACACCACAGGACAAGGTGATGACAATAATACTTTATCTATTCCTCATGTCTGATGTCCACACCCTCCTGGGGGAATCTGGCCAAGCTCTTCAGTCCTTCAGGATCCATTTTCTCCCAGCAGCACTGGGCAGCTGGAGAAGGACATGGAATGGGGCTCCCTGGCACCTCATGGGCGAGCCAGCCGGGGCCCTGGGCACGCACTCAGGTTGCACAGGAAGCTTTGGCAGCAGTAGGAGGTGTAGGTGACCAGGCCCAGGAGGAAATTGTGGTGTGGGCAGGTGCTGGAGCACTTCTTGGTGATCCTCTTCCAAAGGGACAAAAAGCCTGGCCCAGAGAAGGAAGAGAGTGGGATTAGCAACGGGGTTTGTTGAGCCATCCTTGTGCAGGATGCAGATGAGTCCCATTGTCCCCCCACAGCCCCAGAGATCAGCATGAGACCCATCCTGGTCCCACCACAGCCCAGGAATTGTTGGTGACCTCCTACACAAGGAATTCCATATCCATGCTGCTTCCCAGCATGGATTCTCAAGATTGTTTTAGGTGTGCAATGACAACGTTCATTCCTGGATTTAAACCACATTTCCAGGCTTCTCTGTTTGAGGGAAATAATTCTGTTTCCTCTATATCTGGCTTGGATCAGAAATAGTGTGTCCAGCAGGACCAGGGAAGTGATTTTTTATCTTGTCACTGGTGAGGCCACACCTCAAATCTTGGGATCAGTTTTTGGACCCTCACGGCAACAAAGAAATTGAGGAACTGGAGCATGTCCAGAGAAGGGAACAGAGCTGGGGAAGGGTCTGGAGCACCAGAAGAGGCTGAGGGAGCTGGAAAGGGGCTCAGCCTGGAGAAAAGGAGGCTCAGGTGGGACCTTCTGGCTCTGCACAACTCCCTGAGGGTGCAGCCAGGCTGGGTTTGGGCTCTGCTCTCAGGGAGCAAAGAATCAAGGTTCAAATTTATTTATTCTCCCTCTGAAGGATCCTTCTTCTTCTCCCAATGTCCCCTGATTTTTAATGCAGGAATAGAACAACAGCTGAAGAGAAAAATCTCAGTGTGTGATGGGGAGGAGAATTCCAAACCTTCAGCACTGCCAGGCTGGGTTAGGGAAGGGCTCCGGCTCCCACTTGTGCCTCCCAATGACTCCTCAGCCCATCACAGATCCAGCCCAGACCTCAGATCCCATTCCTGAGTCCCCACGAGGGGATCCAGAACCAGCACCTACCAATTCCTACGGAGGCCACGTTGGTGACACAGTACTCGTCCTTGTCCGAGCACTTCTCAGCCTTCAGGCAGCTCCAGTTGCTTTGTTCCCAGTTGCAGGTGTAGCAGTACAGGGAATTTGCTGCAGGAAGAGACACAAAACTGGGAAGAGGGAGGTGGAACCATCCTGGTTTGTGCCAGCCATAGTGAGGCCAGCAGGACCAGGGCAGGGATTGTCCCTCTGTGCTGAGGCCACGTCTCAAATCCTGTGTCCAGTTTTGTCCCCTCATTGAGGGGCTGGAGCATGTCCAGAGAAGGGAACAGAGCTGGAGAAGGGTGTGGAACACCAGGAGTGGCTGAGGGAGTTGGGAAAGGGGCTCTGCCAGGAGAAGAGGAGGCTCAGGGGGACCTTCTGGCTCTCCATCACTCCCTGACAGGAGGGGACAGCCAGGGGTGGATCAGGCTCTGCTCCCAAGGAACAAGGGATAGGACAAGAGGAAACAATCTCAAACTACACCAGGGGAGGCTCAGGTTGGACATCAGGAGGAATTTCTTCATGGAAAGGGTGGTCAGGCATCAAAAGGGGCTGCCCAGGAAGGTGGAATGGAGTCTCCATCCCTGGAGGTGTCCAAGGAATGCTTGGATGTGGCACTCAGAGCTCTGGTGATGATCAAAGGTTGGACTTCAGGATCTTGGAGGTCTTTTCCAACCTAAATGATTCTGGGATTCTGTGCAATGCCAGCAGCAAAAATTATCCCCTACTTTTCATGGAATCTCAAATCCACAAGGTGCAGGTCTGATAAAAGCCATGGAGCTGACAGACCCAATCCACTCTTCCAATGCCACATCCAGCCTGGCCCTGGACACTTCCAGGGATGGGGCAGCCACAACTTCTCTGGGTAACCTGTGCCAGGGACTCACCACCCTCACAGGGAAGAATTTTTTTCATCTATCCAACCTAAATTTCCCCTCCTTCAATCTGATAGGCTGAGGGCACCAAGTTTGATGTGATGCTTGGAGCAAGGAAGGGCAGGGACTCCTGGAGGAGTTTCCAAGGATGTCCCAAGGCACCTGGGGTCACATTTTCTGCTTGCTGGGGACTATTAAACTGCAGCCTAATTAGGCAGAAAGCAGATGAAGAGGGTTAATTGGGACCTCCACAGCTTAGAAATTCAGGCTCCCACGCCTTTGTCTTTGGATGGGACATCAGTGCCCCCCAAAAGAAATCCAGAACCTGGTTTAAAGGACAAAGAAGATGAGGAGAAGGACTTTTTTACTCTTTGCTGTGAGAATTCAGCCCTAAGACACATGCAGTGAATGCTTAATTTTTACTGCCTGGATAATCCAACGTGGATTAGGCCAGGCTTCATTTTGGCACTGAGGACAACCTCCCTGTCTCCCGGGCCTTGTTAACACTTGGAAATCTGTCAGGATCACTGTTCTGGTGACTGAACAAAGCTAAATAGCAGAAAGGTATTCTTAGGCCACAATGAACCAGAAATAACTATTCTGAGGAATTCTTTTTCTGCATCAGACGTGTGGCACAATTCCAAGCACTGGCAAAGCCTGTCCTGCTCTCCAAAATGAGGATAAGGTTTATTCTCTCTGGTCTATAGAGGATATAGGATCATATTCCTTTAAAAAGGCTCTGATTTAATTTACCATCTATCCGTGAAATAAAATGCACCATCTATAACACAGTTACTATGCAAATACCCACCTCCATTAACCCATTCAGCCTACATCCCAAATTCTCCCTGTAATACCCTGACTTTTTCCCAAAATCTCTGAAGTCAGGAAGCTGTGGGGTTTTGGAGATGGGTAGAAACATCTGCACAGGGCCAGATGTTGGAGGTGTGGCCCTCGTGGACCAGGAACACAGAGCATTGTGCTGTCTTCATCAAAATTTAGGGATAACCACAGCCTTGCACCACCCCGACAGAAAAACACCCTGGAAAGTCTCTCAAAGGCAGACCAGTGGGAACTGCCTCCTTTTTTCTGTCTCGTCTCCATAAAAATCCAGCAGGACAGGGAAATTTCCAGTCAAAAAATAAAATTTTCACACGCCCGGACTGAGATTCTAAATAAAAACCCCCCAAAACGAGCTCTGCGTCCTTCACCTGCACCATTCCAAGAGGTGAGGAGCTCTCTTCCATGGTTTCTTTCCCTGGATACGAAGCGTTCCTACCTTTAAAACACTCAGCTGTACTTTATCTAGGAGCAAACCTCACCTTGAGCTGCAAACAGGACCAAAGCCAGCGCCGCAAGGAGGGAGAACTTCATCTTCTCCCGGTCGTCTCCGCAGCCCAGGAAAAACACCCTCACCTGGGGACAGGATATAAATCTTCCCTGCCTTTGGATGGAGTGATGAGGAAGCCAACGATTTGGAAAGAGTGGGCAGGGATCACGGATTAGATGAGAGGCCAGGAATGCACGTGGGTTGTTTTCTCACCTCGGCATTGCCTTCAGGCTGGGCTGCGGATTCCAGGGAGCAGTGAAAGCACTCTGGGAATTCACAGCATTTATTGGGATTAATCCTTTAATTCGTCTCTGGTCAGGCCAGCAGCGCTGCTGATGTCTGGGTGGGGGTTTTGTTCTGATCATCGCATCTGTGGCCAGGTTATTTTCCTTTTCTCCAAGGAAAATGGGAACAAGTGGCATAAATTAATGGAATTGTCTGGGTGGATTATGCCAAGTCCATTTCCAGGGTTAGACCTGGAGAACTCCCAACTTCTACAGTCAGGGTAAACCAAGCTGGGTGTTCATGAGGGCAGGAAATGCATAACTTGGTTACCTACAAAGTCTTAAATCATAAAATCACCGAATGGTTTGGGTAGGAATGGACCTTCAAAACCATCTCATTCCAACCCCCTGCCAGGAACAGGGACTGCCTCCAAGTCCCATCCAACCTGGCTTTGAACACTTCCAGCAAGGGTTAAAAATATCTTTGTCCCCTTTTCCATGGAGCATTCAGTTCAAAGTCCTGCTCAATAACAGTCAGGCAAAACAATTTCTCTGCATGAAAGGGGTGGAGCTGGAGCTGATAACTTCATCCCTTCTGACTGCCTGTCCCACTTGTGCTTCCAAGGAAAGAGTTACCAGGATGTTTAGTGCTGGACATCAGCAGACATCTCCATGAATCACCAAGCCACCAAGGAGCAGAGAGGGTGAAGCAGGAGGAGCCCCTTGGAGTGAAGCCACTTGGGCAATCAGGTGTCGGCTTTTCCCTTCTCCATCCTGCAGGAAAAGACAGCAGAGACTGACACAGCCTGGGATTCAGGAGATGGGAAAGCAGAAGAGGCAGAGGGTCCAAAAACAGGTGGAAGAAAGATGGATGAGGTGAGGGTTAAAACGATTGAGGGTCAACATGATTTTCTTGGCAGGAGCCAAGTGAGATGAGGAAAATTCCCTGAAACAGAGGAGATGCTCATCCAAGACATTCAGAGCATCCAGTGGGATCAGTCACTGACCACAGTGAAGGCACAGCCAGAGGAAGTTCAAAGAGACACCAAAACCCACCACATCTTCCTTTTCAAGGAAACAAAAGCTGGGAGAAACCTTGCAGAGAGCTTTTTTTGCTTGATTCACAGATATTTTGGAGGTTTCTGACACCACCAACTCTGCTGACGTAAAACTGGATCAACAGGACGGGGAAACCAGCCCTGATAACCCCAGGAGCACCAGCCATTCCTCTCCCATGGATCTACACCTGGGTGTGGAGAGGATAAACCACACCTCTTGCCCAAGAGGTGACACCGTGCCAGGCTCGGGGACTGCACGCCTCAGGAATGCTGGAGGTGTGTCAGTGCTGCCAGGTGTCACAAGGCACTGACCAAAGAGCAGGACCTGTTCCAGGGAATAAGGATTGGCCAGCCTGATTCATCGTGGCATCGGGGGTGACTCTTTGGGGGAGTCTGGAAGTCAGCCTGGGAAGCCAAGGCTCAGCATCCTGCAGCAGTGGGAGCACCCTGTCCTCTTGTTTTCACCAGTTTTGACTGTTTTTTTGAGAAAAAACATGGAAAAATAATTGTGTTGCTCTTCAGCATGATGCTCTCCACCTCTAGAAGTGTTCAAAGCCAGGTTGGATGAGGCTTGGAGCAACTTGGGATAGTGGAAAGTGTCCCTGCTCATGGCAGGGAGTTGAAACAAGAGGGTCTTTGAGGTCCCTTTTAACCCAAACCATTCCATGATTAACAATGTTTATTCCCTCAGTCCCAAGGACTGACAACACAAATATCTCCTGCCTGACACAGATCCAGAGAGAAATCACCAAGTCCAGGGATTCACATCTGCTTGACAGCCAGAAGAGGATCTCCAAGGCCATGGGAAGTGGTCCACCACAGCTCCACTGGCAGGAGTGGTTTGAGGGACAAGTGGGATGATGGACAAATGTGCACGATGGGTCAATTCCCATTTTGGGGGTTGCCAGTGGCCCATTGAACAAGATTTTTGGGAAGTTACCATCCCAGCCTTGGAGATGTGTGATGCAGGTGTGAGGTGTGGCACTGCCATGGCTGGCATTTCCTCAGGAGCCCCAGGATGGTGGTGTCACCCTGGATGGCCAACACATGGAAGGCTTGACTGGGTCAGGGCAAAAATCTGGAAAAAAGCTGTCCCAGTATCCATAGGCTACAGCTATGCAGTAAATCCAACTTTTCCAGGACCATCTCCAGCACAGAGGCCAAGGGGTGGATATCAGTCTCTTGGGAATAATCCTTTCTTTGTGCCACCTCCTGTGTTTTATTCCACATTTTCTATGGAGTAATGATGGTTGGTCCATCCTAGAACCTCGCCAGGGAATGTGCCAACAATTAAACCAATTAATTAAATGTTGTGGATGATGTTCCAGACCAGGGATGTTCCTAGCTACTGTTTATTTCCCTAGTTTAGGTTCATCCTTGCAGATCAGGCCCTTGCAGGCATTTGAATCACATCCTTCAGGATGTGAACTCGATCCTGGATTTTACTCTTGGCTCTGGAACACTGCACTACACACCTGTGTTGGAGCCATGGAAACGTGGCTTTGTTTGCCTGAGCTCTGGAATCTTCTGGCTGTTAAATGTTCCTGGATGTAGAACAGAGACTGGAAGTCAAGGAACAGGGATCTGCTCATTTTTCTGGGAGCCTTATACTGGGTTCTTCTCAAAAATGGCCTCGGAAAAGTATCCACATAGGAAACCCAGTGATGAGGAAGGACAGGAACATCATGGATTGGCCTCATGGGACCTTTTCCTGTTACATGTCCTGAAGTTTTTACCCACTCAGCTTCCCTGTGGTCAGAGGGTGACACACCTGCCTTATCCCTTCTCAGGTGGCATCCCAGAAGATTCCCAGATAATTCCATCTATCCCTCTGTTTTGCCATTCCCTACCCAGTCCTAGTACATCAGAGGTTGCAGGATGGAATAGGTTCTCAGCTCCAGGGATATTCCAGCCCTAAATAAAACCCACTGAAGCAATTGCAGAGTCTTGCTCCCCATCCTTCATTTTTTTTGTGGAGTTTTTGAGGGAGGGAGAGGCCAAATATGGCACCACTTTTTGTCAGGAATGACAGCACTTTGAAGGACATGTGGCCCTGGGAGAAGAGGAACTGTGTGTGTTGAGCACCTCTAGTTCCTCCCTTCCTTGACCCAGTGGCAGTGAATAGTGATTTTCCCCTCCTCTTTTCTCCATCCCTTCTCCACAGGGAATTCTCTGTGCTGACCCTGCAAGGCTCATTCTTTGCATCCTGCCTGGTTGTGACCTCATCAAAATCAGGACACCAAGGTGAGCTGTCACCACCATGCCCCTGACACAGACCTGGCCTCACCTCAGACCCTCACAGGTGCTCAGATTCCTGGGAAACCAAGAGGAGCTTGGAGTTCATCCCACACAGGTTTAAGTCCTTTGCATGTCAAATCATGGAAGGACTTGATCCTTGTGGCTGCTCCTGCCAATCTCCCACACTTTTCCCCATTCCTGGGTGCTCTCCATGTCTGTTTCCATGGGAAAAAGACATTCAGTATCAAGAACGAAATGTGGGCAGCCCAGGGTTGAGAATTTGCCCTTTGGCTTCCTCTATTCCAAGCAAGGCAGGGAAATGGTGCCCCAGGGCCATCCCAAATCCCTGGTTATGGGTATTACCTGATTTTATGGTGTCTTTGGGGCTCCTGTATTGCCCAAATCCCAGCTGGATCTGGATTAAGTCACAAAAAAAGGGATTACACCTGTAATTGTGGACATTAATGGGGGGATCTAACAGCCCTTTGAGCTTCCCTGGGGCTAGAACTACTGCAGAAGAGCTGTCATGGAATCTATACCAATAAAACACAGAAAATCCATGCACAATTCCAAGGGCTATCAAACAGCTGTCCACAGTTTTTAATTCTTAATGTGTTCCTCAGCATGGCTTTGACCTGACCAAATCAGACCATCCCTGAAAATCTCATATCCAAAATCCCAGACCTTCTCCAGAGAGGACACTGGAACAATACCACTAGTTCTGTAAATCTGTTATTTTTTCAAGACTTTTTTTGTCACAAACCTTCTGAAATTTCCATCTGGCTGAGACACGCAGAGAGCTGGGGCTGTGATGATCTGGATTGGATCTTCCTCCTACTCACTTCCATTTGTTTTATTCCCTGTGTAATTCCATGAACAACCTGTTCCCAGCCACCAGCCCTGCTATGAGTCAGCTCTCCATAAAAAGAGAATAAACAATAAACATCTTGGAATTGTTTTTCTTTTAATGGTAGATGTAGAGAGAATGTTTATATGAGATATTGGGAAAAAAAAAAATTCTTCCCTGTGAGGATGGTGAGGCCCTGACACAGGTTATCCACAAAAGCTGGAATCCCTGGAAGTGTCCAAGGCCAGGTTGGATGGGGCTTGGAGCAACTCTTGGATAGTGGAAGGTGTCCCCACCACAGAGGATGGAACAAGATGAGCTTTAAGGTCTTTTCCAACCCAAACCATTCCATGATTCTGAAGAATCAGGATGGGACAAGAAGCTTCCAAGGGCACTTCAAGCCTGCAGGCCAAGTATTTTTGGGAGCTGTGACAGCAAGAAGGAGAAGGAAAACCAACCTCCACCCCAGCTCTAAATATATCTCTCTCTATTGACTTCCTAAATAGCCCAGGATGGGGATTCCTGGATTTCCTTGGTGCTGCATCCAGCCAGGAGAAGCCATTCTGTGAGGACCAGGACCCAGTTTTGATTGTGCAGTTGGGATCAGTCCTGGAGCTTGTTCCCACTGTGCCCATGTGGATTTCTCTCCTACGACTCCACAGAATATCCTAAGGTGGAAATGCATCTCAGGGATCATCCAGGAAATCTCATCTCAAGGATCACCTTGCCTACTCCAGGAAAATAAAGACTAATCCTATGCAGAACAACGGGGGAAAATCTGGATGGAGGCTTTTCCATGATGTCAATTCCTGTTTTGAAGACAACTCACAGAACCATGGAATGGTTTCTGTTGGAAGGGACTTTGAAGAATATCTCAATCCAACCCCCTGCCATGGACAAGGACACCTTCCACTCTCCTGGGTTCATCATCCAGACTGGCCTTGGACACTTCCAGGGATGGGGCAGCCACAGCTTCTCTGGGCAACCTGTGCCAGGGCCTCACCCCATCCAATCACTCCATGCCTGCCCTTCTCTCCCATCCCACATTTCCCCTCCTCAGGACCTCTGAGCCAGAATTTCCCTATTCTGTGTCCTTGGATCAGGGGCACAAATCCTTCATCTTGCACTGAATTATGGCTTGGTACTGCTATTTATACAAATCTACAGCTGCTCCATACAAAGCTAAACAAAAGCAGAGCTAATTAGCCAGAACCACTTGGTCAATTAGGAAAATTGCTCTTCCCACTCAGCCAAGATTAAAAAAAAAAAAAAAAAAAAAAAAAAAAAAGCAAGACACAGGCAGGTCAAGACAAACTCAGTCCAAACAAATCTAAGAAACCTAAGTTCAAAGGTTTTACAAACTCAAAGCAGATGG
>VZTT01010342.1:37158-53639 GCA_013400855.1 Buphagus erythrorhynchus | reverse complement strand
AAAAAAAAAAAAGGGATTTTGCCAAGTTCCTGGGCTTGGGAAGGCAGCCAGACCTTCTGGGTCCAGTTTATCTCCCCTCACCACCTTTAACTCCCAGCCCCAGCAGCAACAGAATTTGGGTTGGAGGACATTTGAGTTCATTCCATGCCTGTTTTTGTCAGAAGTCCAGTATTGGATCCAGGGATGCACAGGAGAGGGGGGAAAAGTGGAAATTCAAGCCCTCCAGGTGTTCCCTCCAATTGAAGTGCTGCTTCCTGCACCAGGAATGAATTGTGGGAAAGTCAGAATCTGACAGCCCAGATTGGAACAGGAGCCCCAATTAAAGCTGGTTGATTTAATTGCCACCCCATCCTCCTCCACTTCAGCAAATCCAGCCTTCAGACTTAGAAAATCCCAACAAAACCTTGAGAAAGAGGTGGAAGAGATTCCAGAGAATGAGCTCATTCAACTCCAAGTGACCCTGGGAAGGGATTGGAGATTTCTTTGTTATCCCATCATGCCAGGAAAATTGTCTGCCCTGCTTCCAAGAGGAGGGGCAGCCTCACTGCCACCCACCCACCTGGAAACACAGCATTTTTTTGGGAAGTAATCAGCTGTCTGCCTCCTGCAACACAGGGCAACCCCAGGGAACCTCTAGAAATCCCTACAGTCTGGAGAGGCATCACATCACACTTGGAAGAGGCACTTTTTATACCAGGATGGGGGGGAATGGCTTCCCAACTCCCACAGGGCAGGGTTGGATGGGATGTTGGAAAAGAATCCCTCTCTGTGAAGGTGATGAATGGAATTCCCAGAGAAACTGTGGCTGCCCCATCCCTGGAAGTGTTGAAAGCCAGGTTGGATGGGGCTTGGAGCAAATCCCTTCATGGCAGGGGGATGGAATTCCATGATCTTGAAGGTCTTTTCCAACACAAACCAATCCATGATTCCTCTTTCTTCCAGGCTCACAGCAGCAGAAGGAACTCAGAAGCCTCACCACAGCTGGGAGAGCCTTTATCCCAAGGCTTATTCCTGAGCCAAGCCAATCAAATCATAATTGCAGCTTAATGCCAACTTGGATTAAGAATATTAACAAAGTAATTGGGATTTCTCCTGCCCCAGCCTGCAATGGCTCAGGAATAAAGTCTGGAGAAGCCAATCACAGATCTTGGGATAACTCAGCTGAGCTTTTCCTGATTCTTTATTTTGTTTTGAGTAACAGAGTTGTCCACTGGCCAAAAATAGGGAGAGCCAGGCTGGATGTTATCCACTTATTCCTAGTGGGAGACCCAGGATGTGCAGCCAGCATCAGCTCTCCTTCAACAGGTACAAACCTGAGATCCTGGAGTTCCATCTTTCCTTGGAAACCTTTCCTCTGCCCCTCATTCACCAGTCCTTCAGTTTATCCCAGGGATTTCTCCCAGGTTGCTTTCCTTGGCATCAGCACTTCCAAACACGTGGCCTGGGATAATGGCTCTGCAATTTTCCATCCATCTGAGCCTGGCTGAGTGTAAAGGGACAGAAATCCAGGGAGCTCTTTCAACACATGTTTTATTTATGCCAAACCACAGCCGTGCTCTTGTCTCCCACTAAAAAAGGTTGGAAGAGGAAATGCCTCCATTCACTGAGTTCAGAGGCAGCGTCTGAATCACAGCAGTCACAACCTCAAATGTCCTTTTCCCTTTCCTCTCAAGCTGACAAAATATTCCCTTGAAAGTTTCTCTTCCGTATTTCCCATTTTTTTTTCTCCTCGTTTTTGCAACGTCAGACCTCACGGGGAGAAGGGCAGGGAGGAAAAACCCTCTGGAAATCCTTCACCTTTTTTTTCCTCCTCAAAACCCCACAGGGGTTTCCCACCTTGTACCAGCCTGCAGGTGAGTGGTTTTCCCTTCATCCCATCACTCCAGGGACTGGATGCAAGGGAGAAGCAGCAGCAAGTGCTCCATCACCTCCCCTTCCCTCTGCAATTAAGATAAATCAGCCAAAATTCCATCTCTCCTTAAGGTTGAAGGCCCCACCATGAAGCAGATGAGAGAGCAACCAAGCAGAGCTGATGAATTCCCTTCCCCAAAGTGGCTGGGTCACCATTCCTGGAGGGATGACANGAGCAACCAAGCAGAGCTGATGAATTCCCTTCCCCAAAGTGGCTGAGTCACCATTCCTGGAGGGATGTAAAAGACATGGAAATGTGGCACTTGGGGACATTGTCCTGTGGTGAATGCAGCAATTAACGCCTGCACTTGATGAACTCAAAGGGCTTTTCCAACCTAAGCGATTCCATGATTTAGATCATCTGATGGGCCAGGGGAGGGGAGGAGCCCTGCCAACCTGAGACTGTGGAATGTGGCTCTGGAAAACAGGAGGCTGATGAGGTTTTTCCATCCATGAGGACCAATAATCTGTTGGACACGGAGCAAGATTCTGACTCATCCCTCTGAGAGAGACGTGGGAAGGTTGGTGATGTGCACAGCTCTGCCCAATGGATTTATGTTCCCCAACCTCCAGGATGCTGATGCAGAAGCAACGAGCAGGGATTGATCCCACTGGAGATTCCAGCTGCTCAAACCACTTCTGTGGGAGGAGGAATTGCTTGTAGAGCCCCCAGCCATCCTCAGACTGGGGGAGCCAGAGCTGAAGCACTGAATCCAACTCTGGGATCATCAGCACAAGGATGTGGAGCTGCTGGAGCAGGTCCAGAGGAGACCACAGAGATGCTCCAAGGGCTGGAGCCAGGCTGGGAATGTCCAGCCTGGTAAAGGGAAGGATCTAGGGACACCTCAGAGCCCCTTCCAGTGCCTAAAGGGGCTCCAGGAGAGCTGGAGAGGGACTGGGGACAAGGGATGGAGGGACAGGACACAGGGAATGGCTTCCCACTGCCAGAGTGCAGGGATGGATGGGGTATTGGGAAGGAATTCTTCCCTCTGAGGGAGGTGAGGCACTGGCACAGCTTGCCCAGAGAAGCTGTGGCTGCCCCTGGATCCCTGGAAATGTGCAAGGCCAGGTTGGACAGGGCTTGGAGCAACCTGGGATAGTGAAAGGTATCCCTGCCCATGGGAGGGGGTTGAATTCCACGATCTTTAAGGTCTCTTCCAAGCCAAACCATTCCATGATTCTTTGATTTTAAGTTCTAAGTCCCAGAATTTGGGGCTAAGTGATCCCATGGAACAAGCTGAGGGGGATGGAATTGCTGCCTTTACAGGGACAGCTACGGAGCTGATGTCCAAGGATAATCTGGCTCTGCACAAAGGACAAGCAGCTGCTTCCAAGATGCATCAAGGGAAACTCCAACCAGACACAGGGAAGGAAAAGCTTTGCCAGGGCAATGATTCATTTCCAAAACAGTGACCCTGAGAGATGATGGAGGAATCTCCCTCCACAGAAACAGTGAAATTAAGAGAAATTTGAAAATTGAGAAAATCCTGACCAACCCAGCTGGAGCTTGAGCCCTACAGAGATCCTCCCAACCATGGAAGAGTCTGGGCAGGGGCAGCAGATACCATAACAAGACAAGAAGAACTTCTCACCATTTTCTCCCACCCCTAAATTTATCTTCTCCAACAGCTCCTCTATCAACACTGCCCAGAGCCATCAGCATAGGACATCACCAGGCTGCAGAAAGGGGACAAACTTCCCAGCCCTCACATGCTTTTTGGGGATTTTTTCTTTGTTTTGGGTTTTGGTTTTTGGGGGTTTTTTTTTGGTTTTTTTTTTTTTTTGGTTGGGTTTTTCTGTTTATTAAAGCTCTGTTATGTACCTAGAACAGCCCTAAGCTGCAGTACCAGCCTGAACAGTCAACTTTGTCCCTGGTAGATTTTTGGGTGAGGTCTCCTCCCACCCACAGTGAAAAAAAAAGAAAAGGCTTTTATAAAAAGCAAGTTAGGCAACCAAGAAGTCACAGGGGAAGGTGTCATATCTGGTTTTGTCACAAACCACAGCTTCCCATTTTTAAATAAAAAGCGGAAGTCATAACAACAGAAAAATGCTAAACTTTTGCCTTGGAGTTTTGCCAAATGCTGTCATCATCTTGGGTTACCAAAAGGCATCAAACACAGGTTTTCCTCTGCCTACAACCTCATAGAAAGTCGGAAAAGACTTTTAGGATCATCAAGTCTAACCACCACATTCACCACTAAACCATATCCTCAAGTGCCATTTCCAGAGGGTTATTTGAGCACTTCCAGGGATGAAGACTTCAGAAAAACACTGGAAAAGTGGAGCTGAAACCATGCCAGGAAGGGCCAAAGTGAGAAGGGGTCATCTGAGCACATCAGCATTGCCTGGAGCCACCAAATAACCCCAAATTATAGGGGTGGGAGAAGGATCCTCCTCTCTGGGATAGGAGCATGATCCTGAGCAGGAGGAAAAGCTCCTGGGCATTGGGGCATGGGAAAGGTCTATGGAATATTGCCAGAAACACTTGGAGGACTCCAGGGAAAACAGGGTGAGGATGGACAGGACCATTTGAGACACCAAGAACCCATCCTTTCTGGAATTACTCCTTCATTTTGTAGAATTCCAGAATGGTTTGGATTGAAAGGAACCTTAAAGCTCCTGCCATGGGCAGGGACACCTTCCACAACCCCAGGTTGCTCCAAGCCTCATCCAGTCTGGCTTTGGACACTTCCAGGAAGAGAACATCCAGAACCATACATGGAATCAGTTGCAATAAGCTTCCAGTCATGGACACTCAGGTTAAAAAAAAAATAATAAAAAAAAATCACTCCTAGTTTTAATGAACTCCATTTCCAACCAAAACAGCAACAATTTCAACATGAGAACGAGTGGAAATAAACACATGGGAAGCACCAGGAGCTTTGGAATATGGAGCTCTGGATATCAGCCCTGAGGTACCAGAAGGTTTTGCTGCCAATGCAACAGTTTGCTCTCACCTGGGATCCACTGGGATGTGGGAGTTCTGCCAGGGATGTGCTGATATTACCTTATCTGGGGATGTGGAAAGCAGCTAATTTAAGCAACAACTACAACCAGTTTATGCTGTTGATCCCTGCCTACTCCACTCCCAGCTGGAGTGGGAAGGATGATGCCAAAGGTGTCACCCCAACACAGGAGCAGTTCCAGAAATATTGGTCCCACTCCTCACCACACATCCCACAGAGCCTGGCCCTGCATTATCCTATTTTCCAGAAAACTTCCCATTTCCTAAACCTCTGTCTGGATAGTTCAGTTCCTGCTCTGGATACAGGAGCTGAGCCAGAGCCAAGTGAAGAAAAATCAGGAAAGAAATATGGTTTCAAGTGAGATGTCCTCTTCCAGATAAAAATTTAACTACATGGGCGTGGCTTAAAATACACTTTGTCCATGGCCAAGGTGAATTTTAACCCCATGCAATGTGAAACTGCTTTTAAATCCAGTATTTTCCCTTCTAGCTTCTCCTGACAGAACACAAATTCCCTCCCACATTATTTTTCCCCATTTAATATCCCTGCAATTGCATGCTCTCTCTTTTCCTGGAGGTCAAAGGGCACAAAGTCCCCCAAAATGTAAAACCCTGAGATTTTTCCTTTCCCCTCAGTGCATGCCTAACCCAATCCTGGGATTTGTATTGCAGTTCCCTGTTTTCCTGCTGTCATCACCTCGTGTTTCCCCATCCATCCCGTTCAGTCTGGAAAGGGCAGCACAGCTCCACTACACCAAGGAAACAGGATTAGACCTGGTCCTGTTGATCAGCACAATTAAGGCTCTTATTTAATCTCCTTACGAGACTCCAAAGGAAGAAAGAAAAAAATCCCAAGTGCCTGGAAACTCTGAAGAGGAATTTAGAGTTCACAAAGTCCAAAATCCCAATCAGCAATACCTGTTTCAACTGGAAATACAAGTGTTTACTTTTCCATACACAAAAAAAAAAAAAAAAAAAAAAAAAGGCACCAAACTCAGACAATCCTCTGCCCCCAGCAGCAGCAAATTTAAAATAAAAAAAAGCTTCCCAACAGCACCAAAAGAGCAGGATTTGGGATTTAACGTGGAAGGCACCAGCTCAGAATTCAAAGTCTTCACCAGCCATGTCGATGGCCCAGGCAAACTTCTCCCTCTGGGTCTTGTTGTAGATCTTCTCGATGGGAATCCCAAATTTCTTGCACCTGTGCAGACCACAAGACACCAGTGGGGACCAGTTACCCAGCAGTGTCCTCTCCACTGCATCCCTGGCAGTGTCCAAGGCCAGGCTGGATGGGGCTTGGAGCAACCTGGAACAGTGGAAGGTGTCCCTGCCCATTGAACACCCCAAATTTTAAGGTCCTTTCCAACCCAAACCATTCCATGATTTCACACCCAAGACTTACCAAGCCACGCTGATCCTGGGATCCAGGTAATTCAGCTTGGATGTGCCCAGAGCTATTTGCTTGTTCTCCTCCTTGTCCATGGCCTGGACGTTCAACTTGGCCAATTGCTCCTCCAGCCTCTTCAACAGCTTCTTCTTCTTCTCCACGTTCCTGAGGGCAGAGAAGGGATAACACAATGTCCCAAAGCCCAGAAGTTCTCTGGAATGGCAGAGTCAAGGGTGCCATTCAGCACTAACCTGTTTCTCAAGGGTTTGGGTAGGGTGAGATGCCTTTTTAATATTAAAAACTGACAATAAAAAATTTGATTTCCACCACCAAAAATGGGCAAACAAAATCCAGCACCCTGGAATGGGTCGCTCAGAGAAGCTGTGGCTGCCCCATCCCTGGAAGTGTCCAAGGCCAGGTTGGACAAAGCTTGGAGCAACCTGGGATAGTGGGAGGTGTCCCTGAAGGGAACCATCCACAAGATCTTAACCATCTTCCAAGGACCCAATCCCAAACATGGACATTTCTATGCTGATGGGACATTGGGACACATCAGCCCCATCCATGGCCCCTCTGGATCCCTCTGCAAGAGAGGATTCCAAGGAAAAGCCACCTACGCTTCTGCTTTGGCATCTTTTGTGTCTTTAAACTCATCTTCAGCTTTTTTCACTTCTTCCTGGGCTTCCTCCACTTGTTTCTTCTTGGCATTGATCTGTGAAAGTGGAAAATTCAGACAACACTTCCAACCTCCCTGGAGGTTTCAACTTCCTCCCTCTTTTCCTTCACAGCATTCCTCAATTTCTTACCAACCCTACTTTCCCAATTTGTCCCTGCAGCATTTTCTGGGCTCAAGCATTTTTTAGCATCGTCTAAAATATCCCCCCAGCCCAGATGCCACAAACACTTGGAGCTCCTAAATCTGTTCATCTTCTGCACCTGCCTGAGACTGAGGGACTTGGATAATACCAGAGCCCTCAGAAGAGTCCCAGTCTATCAGCAGGGTGTGAGCAAAACCTGAGGACAATTAAAAGTGGTAATTTAAGGTATTTTCAAGCTGTTCTCCTGCAAAAAGACAGGAATACCAATTTCCCTGATCTTAATCCAACTGGGCCAGAGTTGACATCACAAAAGGCCCCCAGCTTGATTTGAAGTCAGAGTGATGAAAAATGCCCCAAGCTCATAAAAACTCATCCAAATCCTGTGCCCAATGTGCTTCCTCCAGCATTTGAGGTCACCATATCCCTCTCCACCCCTGGGGTAGCAATCCACTATTCCCAGGACATTGCCTGATGTTCTTGACCAAGGTGATTCCCTCAGACACCACCCCAGCCCAAAAATAAAATTCAGAGGCTGGATTAGGTCTGGGATCTCTCAGCTGGGTCTGTCTCACCTTTTCCTGGAGGACTTGCATGGACCTGGCAAAGGTCTTTGGTATAGACCTCTGATGATTGCACAGGATGGCCACAGCTCTGTTGGCTCGGTTGTAGGACAGGAGCTTTCCTGCAACATTGTCTTCAGCTGGAAAGAAATGAAAGCATCCCTCTGACTCCCTTCCAGGAGCTGGGAAAAGCAGGGAATACAGCAGAAGGAAAGGCACACAAGTCGCTGTCGCATTCTCTCTCCAGGGAGAGCAATAATGGTCCTGGGAACTGGGGAAGGACAATTGAGCATCACAGTCTGGTGGTGTGACTCATCCCTGGCGTACCCAAGGAGGCAGAAATAGTGCAACCAACCAGCAACACAAAGAAAAGAGGGAAAAATATTCCCATCCTGCCCATCAGTTAGTCAGAGTATCCCTGAGTTCACCATTTCTCACTTACCAACATCCCCAACTTGCTGCTCACCCCCATGTGCTACTCCAGCCCTACTCTGTGGAGCATCACCTGCCCAGGTGGGATGTGGGCAGTTTTAGGGATCCCAAGGTAGTGGATGGACATTCCTGAGCCCTTTGGTCCCAACCCTGCTCTGGTGACACCACAACCACTGGAACTCACGGTTGGTGAGGGCCTTGAGCTGCTCCTGCAGGGTGATGGAAGCATTGTAGGTCCTGAAGACTTTGGCTGTCAAACCATCCATGAGGTGCTGGAGGTGTTTGTTCAGGAAGTTTGTCTGGAGGAGGGGAAAACAGGGAAAAGTGTGGGGAAACTCACAGCAGGAGCTCTAGTGACAGGAAAAAGAGGAATGGCTTCAAACTGACAAAGGGTTTAAAGAGGTATTGGGAAGGAATTCTTCCCTGGGAGGCTGGTGAGGCCCTGGAATGGAATTCCCAGAGAAGCTGTGGCTGCTCCATCCCTGGAATTGTTCAAGGCCAGGTTGGATGGAGCTTGGAGCAACCTGAGATAGTGGAAGGTGCCCCTGTCCATGGCAGGGATTTGAACTTGGGTCCCCTCCTACCCAAACCATTCCATAATTCCACAGAGGAACAGAACAAGCAGAAGCCAGGACAAATCTCTTTTTAGACCATCTTCTGCCTATGCAATCAAAATTAGGCATTAACAAAAATTAAGTCCTGCAGTTTGTAGAGCTACTTGTGGGGTCAAGTCATCATCTACCTAAAACAGACCTAAAATTCCACCTAAATCCACCAAAAAAAAAAAAAAAAATCTCTCTGGAAGTCAACAATTTCTGCCGACCATGAGGACACACATTGGCACTTGGGGATGTGGCAGTGCTGGGTTAGTGCTTGGATTTGATGATCTTAGAGGTCTTTTCCAAACAATCGTTCCTGATCTCACATCCAATATCACGTCCCTGTTCTACAGAAAACATGGAGCTGCTCATCCATCCCATATCCCATCCCAAGGAAGATGAGGGACGAGGTTTTTCCAGGAGGGAAGGCAGCACATCCCTCCAGCAACCTCTCCCATTTCTGTGGAGCCCTAATGAGGTGCAAAGGCATCAAAAAGCTGAAGTCTGGTACCTCCAGTAATGCCCCAGAATGTGGGCAGACCTTCCCAGGCTAAAAAAAAAGCCCCAATGAGTGAGTTGCAGGAGGGAAGGAGCAGGAATCCAGCTCCTCAGCAGGGACACAGGGAAGCAGAGACCCTCCAGTGCAGAAAGAGGCTGGAAAACCTCACAGGGTGTTTCAAACAGTGACACTGATGTCTCTGGAGAGCAGAGATGTGAAACAAGGCAAAGAGATGACCACTAAAGGTGGCCAAGGGTGCCATGGTTTGGTTTTTCCTCCCCCAGGGCCAACAGTACTGTTTGAAAAGCTTCGAGGTGACAACTCACAGTGAGCTGGTCAAAGAGGTCATCAGTGGGGTCCTTGTTCCTCATGAACAGCTGCAGGTTCTTGAACACCTGAAGAGGTGGAAAGGACAGCCCTGCTCAGAGCCAAGGAATGAACTGTTCCCAGACATCTCCCTCATCTCTCTCCTCCTCCAGATGGACTCTGATTCACCCTTGTGTTGGCACATCCCACCAACCTTCTCAAATTCAAGGTGCCACTGGGTGTTCCCCTCCATCTTTCCCCACCTCCAACATTCCAGTTTCTCCACAAATACCATTAAAATCTTGTTTCCCATAGGAAAAGGAAAATCATTCAACATAAATGGAGACATTTCAAGTCCTGACGCCCTCGAGCCAACTGAGGGTGCTCCAGCAAGAGGTGGGACTTCTCCCTCGTGGTTCATGGGGTAGAACAACCTTGGAAATTCTACCCCAAAATTCCTCCCGTTCTCCAGGGTTAAAGCACATCTTGGTAAAAGATCAGGGATGGAAATTTGGGGCTGATAAACACTTGAGGGAATGCAGATAACCAAGCAGCTCCTCTAATTCCTGCCCCACTCACCGGCTTCTCCACGGACACTTTGTTGTAGTAACGGATGGAGTCTTTCCCAAGGAAGTCGAACTCCACCACGTGCTGCTGCCCATCCAGCTGGGGGTGCAGCTGGATGTGCTCCACCCGCAGGGAGCAGCAGCCCACCGTGTCTGCAGTCTCCCCTTCCTCCTTCTCGTTCCCAGCTCGCAGGGCCAGCTGGGAGGAAACAGGGAGTCATCCATCCCACGCCATCCCATCTCAATCCCCCTTTCCCAGGTTGTTAAAGTGGAATGGAGAGAGGAGATCCAATAATCTCCATCTGTGGATTCATAGAATGATGTGGGAGGGACCTTCAAGATCACTTGGTTCCAACCCCCTGCCATATTCCACTAGGGACAATTTTCATCTTCCATACCTCTGGAAATATTCACATCCAGGCTGGATGGGGCTTGGAGCCACCTGGTCAAGTGGAAGGTGTCCCTGGCCACTGCAAGGTGTTGGAATGAGACAATCTTGAAGGACCCATTCCAGCCAAACCATTCCAGGACTCCACAATCATCCCCAGATTCCGCATTTGGAGCCAACCCTGCGTGGCAGAACCAGCAAACCCCAAAAACTACACAGCAGGGAGGATCAGGGAAGTGAATTCCCAACTTCCACATGGATGAGGGACCTGGGGTGAGGCTGTGGATACCTTATCAATGAAGTAGAGGGCCACTGCTCTCTGCCTCTTCTTCATCTCCTTGGATTTCCAGTCTTTTCTGTACTGAGCCCGGATTGTGTGGACAACACCCTTTAGGCGCCGAGCTACCTCATACTTCTCCCAGTCCTTCTCCCCCTGGAATGGGAAACCAGGATATTTTCCATTCCGTGCCCCATCTTTATTCCACCCCTACCAGTCAAGTCCTGCACTAGAAAAGTCCTACTAGTCAAGTCCAGCATCTAAATCCTGCTCAAATCCCATTGTTTTCTTGGGAAAAATCCAAGAAGAGAATAAACTGGAAAAGAAACAGCTCATCCAGGGTTTCTGTGCCCTCTGCTGGCTGTGCTGGATCTGGATCCTGGCCAAGTCAGGGTGTTCTCCACCAGCCAGAACCTGGCAAGGACCAAGTGGTCAAACCATGGCCAAAGGCGGCTCCTTGGACACCAGTGTGGACTGATACAGCACTTGCTCAGTTGTGTCCACCTGGGCAGCATTCCCACTTTCCTTGAGCCATTGGAAATAGCCTCAAATCTTCCCACAGAGTTCAATCCCATCTCTTCCTACCCTCTGCTTCCTGGTGTAAATTAACCCAGCTCTGGTCCCTGTGGATCCTTCCAGCCCCTGTCTGGCTTCCAGCAGCCTTCCCTGGACACACGTGAGCAATGTGGCACCAGGATGACTCTGCCAGGAGCAACCAATTCCTTCACAACCATCTGTCCTTTCCCTCTCATCCCTTCATTTTGTTTCTCCACTTTTAAGAGAAGGGCCAGGAAAAAAAAAAAAAATTGTTGATATTCCACATCCTGGCTTTCCCAGATTTTTTCACCTGACCAAGGGCACCATTCCAACCTTCAGCTTGGAGCTGGGATTCAGCATGATGTACTTCAAGGTGTTCTGGATGTTCTCTGTCCACGAGGCCAGCCAGGTGACCGTGTTGTCAAAGCGCACCTCCTTCCACTTGTGACCTTCTGGGGGCTCGGGAATCTTGGAATCCCTGTGGGAAGAGCAGGATTAGAGCCCTTGACCACGAAGAATGAAGTTTTCAGTGACCCAAGGATGCTCACCACATTGGGAAAACATGGAATCCACCTAGAATTACTCCACAACATGGAATCATTAAAGTTGGAAAAGTCCTCCAAGACTGAGTCCAGTCATGACCCGGCACTGCCAGGACCACCAAACCATGTCCCCAAAAGTGCCACATCTACACAGTTTTTACATCTCCCTGCAGGGCTGGTGACTCCACCAGTGCCCTGAGCAGCCTCTTCCAGTGCTCGACAACCTTTTCTGTGGAGAAGTTTTCCCTAATATCCAACCTAAACCTCCTCTGGCACAGCTTGAGGCCATTTCCTCTTCTCCTGTCTTTTTTTTTTTTTTCCTGGGAGAAGAAACCAAGCCCCACGTGGCTCCACCCTCCTGTGAGGGAGGTGCAGAAGGTCCCCCCCAAGCCTCCTTTTCTCCAGGCTGAGCCCTTCCAGCTCCCTCAGCTACTCCTGGTGCTCCAGACCCTTCCCACAATCCAGTGTTTATCATTTGGATGCTGGGAACAGCAGGAAAACTTGCTGGAGTGGTGGGGAATGTTTTGAATCAAAGTCTTCAAATGGGTGGCTTGAGACCAGTCCAGCTCACATAACTCAGAGGGAAAAAACACTCTGAGGATATGGAAAACAGGGATTTAAGAAGATGGAAAAACCCCAGCTCTGGGCAGAGGAAGTGCCCAGTTCCCCCCAGTCCCAAGGGAAGCCCCAGGAGCTCAGCACTTCCAAGGAAAACCCACCTGCTGCAGTTGATGATGACATCTTCTGGCATGATCCTCTTCTTCAGCATCCCCATCTTGGGGTGCTCCCCACGGCCACGGAAGAGCCCTGGAGGTTCAGTTTTGAAGTTGCCAATCTTCTCCCGGTGCCCATCCAGGATGCAGTATCCATATTCCTCCTGGATCTTATCTGCCTCCTCCTTCAGCTTCTGAGAGCTACTCACCACCAAAAAAAAAATAAAAAAATAAAAAAAAAAAATCAGAATGGTTTGGATTGGAAAGGATCTTTAACATTCCAACCAAGAAGTCCAAGTGCCATCATTCTCCACAATCCTCTGGACAGGGGAGAAACTCCAAAACACGATCCAAGGATGACTGGCAACCTGCAAAGTCATGGAATGTGCAGGATCTGCTGATAAAATTCAGGAAGAGGGAGGTGATAGCCATGAAGACAGAGCTGGATTAAAGAAGTCCAAGCTCAGGGCAAAACACCAGGAAAGACAACAACAAAGAGCCAGAATTCCCAAAACTGGACCCAAAAATGTGTCACAGGAACCAGTCTTCACCTGCTTCTCCTCCTTGGAAAGTGCTTTCCGGGCCTCATTTTTGTCTACAAAATATTTGTGGATCTCCCTGAAGTCACATTTGTCCAGGTCCTTGATTATCTCTTGCTCCTCTGAGGTCATTTCCTGGGAAAGAAATGAGAGGGGCTGGGAAAATCCAGGAGGCAAAACTAATTCCACATGGAGCTTCTGCTTGTGCCTGTCCTTGGAAAAGGGAATAGAGACCCACATTCCAGTTCTTTGAAAAAAGACAGCCAGGTCTGGGGTGGAAGAACCTAATATGGAAAAAAGTCCCCAGACACTACTGCAAGGACAGCACCAATTTTATTTGGGAGGTATAAACATTCCCTGCAAAGAGTTTTGGGTTGCTTTGGGATCAGAGGTCATTCCTTCATTCCTTTGGTGTCCCAAACTGATTTTGGAGTTGTTTGCAAGACCACCATGTGTACTCATCACTAAAATTCAAGAGGGAGCACAGAAAGCAAATCCCAGCCCAAACCCACAAAAAACATGGAAATAAATCAGGATTTAGAACCCCATAATTATCAATAAGGAACAAATCCCCCCCATCCCACACCACAGCCTGGGGCTGATGGGTTTGATGGATATCAAGGAGCCCTCCCAGGGATAGTACCTTCCTCCAGTCATGGAAGAAGTTGTTCTGGAAGATCTCCTTGGTGGTGTATTCATGATCCAACATTTTGGCATAAAAGGTGGCAATTTCCTCCGTGGCCAGGCTCAGCTTCAAGGGTTTTCCTGGGAAAAGAGAGGCAGGGACACCTTCCACTAGACCAGGCTGCTCCAAGTCCTGTCCAACCTGGAACACTTCCAGGGATGGGGCAGCCACAGCTTCTCTGGGCAGAATCTGGAATTATTTCTTAGGTTTTCTAAGCATCTTGAATCACTTCTTGGAGGCAAAGCCACCATCCCCTCCTGAGCTCTTTGGCTAGAGAAATACAACAAAACCAAGGAAAATCTTGGCTCATCCTAGGAATTAACTTGGAAATAACATTTTTTAGGAGAAAGTCCTCTGCAGATGTCCAGGGAATGGCTGATTCCTACTTGAACCATCAGTTTTTGGGATTTCTGGACTGAAGGGAATGGAGCCTTGGAGAAGCCCCATGACAACCCCCACATACCAGCTCATCCCTGGGCCCTTCCTACCTGGGCTTGTTCCCTATCCACAAACACTTTTCCATCCAAGAACAGGGACAATTTTTTAGGACAAAAATCAACATCAAAAAGTTCCCAAAGTCCAAAGCCACCAGCCCAGATCCACACCACCACCTCAGAGATCACAGAGAAGGTCCAAACCCTGTCCAGGCTCCTCCTCAAGGAGCCAGAATCCCTGAGAGCCCCATGGATGTCCCAGCAGTGCCCTCTGGTGCTGCCAGGCACTCCCTTTTCCCAAAGCTGCCTTTTCCCTGCTGCAAAAAAAAAAAAAAAAGGAAGGGAAGCCCCAGGGAACTGAGGAACACCAAGGGAATGTGATCCCTTTCCATCTCCAGCATCCCTTGGCTGGCCCCCGATGTCCTTACTTCCCCCTCCCTTTGATCCATCAGAAATGAGTTCAGGGATGAACTGAGAGCAGGGAATGACAGAAAACCCAGTGGGAATGGCAGGAAAACACGGAGGCAAATTTGGCTGTTGGATCTGTCCTGCCAGTGACACCCTGAGTTGCTCTAAGGTGATGTGAGGTGACCCTGGGGACATCAGGAGCTTGGAGCAGCCCAGCCAAATCCTTGGATGTGTCAGTCACAGAGGCCATGGATCAGTAAAATCCCATTTTTTCCAGCTTGTGGGAAACCACAGATGAGCTGACAAAGCTCAAACTCAAAATGCAGCTTAATGGAAAAAAAGAGGCATTAGGATCAGCTCCCCAAAAACCCCATAACTCCAACCATGTGCAAGACCCTCCAGCTTTAACCCACGGCTTTTCCAATGGGATATTCATCTTCCCTAAGGAGAGGACACCACCCCAAGCCCCAGGTCCCATCACAGCTGTACCATCATAATAAAACTGCACATCCTCAGGCAGAGGCTCGTAGAGGGGCACAAAGTAGGGCCCCCGGTGCTCCAGCTGCATCCATTTGACTCCATCTTCCTTCTTCTCCTCTTCCCACCTGGAATGGACACACAGGAATCCATGAGGATATCCCAAATCTGGCACCTGGCGCCTCCTCCCACTGGGAAAACGCTCGGAGCAGTGACAGCTGGCACAAACTCCAGGTGAAATCCCATTTCCTCTGCTGCTGCCTCAGTTTCCCTGTTCTTTAAAACATGGAAAAGTGGAATGGAATCCATGAAATCGAGGTGTGGTGACATGGAGGAACTCGCAGGGAGAGTGAAGAGATCCTAAAAGTCACCTTATTCCAACCCCTTTCCATAGGCAGAGACACCTTCCACTAATCCAGGTTGCTCCAAACCCCATCCAATCCAAGGAATACTTCCAGGGATGGGGCAGCCAGGGCTTCTCTGGGAAACCTGTGCCTCATAAATATCCATAACTTTGATTTTAATGCAAATGAGATCTTAGGGAATCTTCCCCCCTGCGGGAGCAAATGGGATTTTAAAGCCACTACAAGTTTTAACTGTGAGGATTTTAAAAACAGCAACAAAAACGCCAATAAAACTAAATTTAAAAATTAAAATAATAATAACGTCAAAAAATCCAACCAGAAAAGCAGAAGGACTCTAAAAAGCCACAGGTTAGGGTCAGAGGAAGAGCCCTGGTGACAGCAGGGGACAGGCAGGGATCTGTGTCCCACAGCCCAGCACCAGCCAGGCTGGCACTGGCCCCTTAATCCCTGCATCTCCAGGGGAAAAAAAAAAATAAAATAAAAACTTCTGTGAAAACACAGCAAGATCCCACACAGAGAAAGCAAAATTCCTGTTTCTAGCTCAGTGGTGCCCCAGAAGTTGTGATTTTTTTTTTCTTCCCCATGGGAAGCAGAGTGGAATAAAACCATGGTATCCAAAGGTGTGTTCTGCCATAAAAACAGAGGAAATTAAATAGTCAAGAAAAACCAACAAACTCCAGAAATTTGGGCTGAAAGCATCAGAGAGAGGCAGCATAAGGATCATTTTGTGATTGTCACTCTTCCCAAAATTCTGGGATCCCAAATTTCTGCAGAGCATCCCCTACCCTCACCTTCCACAATCCCCCAAGCCCATCGAGGGTGACACACGGGACTTTCCTCGTGGGAAATGTAGTTGTGGATGGATTTTTGGGATTGAATTCCAACATACTGGCCTCTCTCATCCGTGCTGGGATCCAGCCATTCCAAACAAGGCATTGATTAGGAAAAAATATATGAAATCCCACTTTTCACATCACCCTGGATCCTTCAAGGGCCACCTCAAAGCTGGGTTGCCACAGGCTCCCAAAAAGCATCCCAAAAATCCTCCCACCCTGTCCCAGATCTTGGGGAGA
>VZTT01010342.1:24240-37119 GCA_013400855.1 Buphagus erythrorhynchus | reverse complement strand
AAAAAAAAAAAAAATCCAGCAGCCACATAAAAATAAAAATTTCCTATAAAAACCTGCCTGGATCATCCCAAATCTGCTGGAGAAGGAAGTGAGGAAGGAATTCAGCCCCTCTACAGCTCCCTGATAGAGGTGCTGCTGTCTTGGACTTATTATTATTTCCTTCCAATAATTATGAACTTCTCCCTTCCCAGGAGGAGCACCAGGAAAATCATTGGATGAGAAATAAATATTATAAATAATTTAAAAAAAAAAATTATAATACAAATTCTGCTGTGCATTCAGGACCTTCCCTTATCTCTCACCCATTTCCAAGAGTGGCAAGTTCAAGGCTCAAGGGAATATAGGAAAATAGCCAAAAAGTAGGAATTTTCACCATTTAGCCCCACAAAATAAGATGAAAATTCCCATCCCAGGGTTAGACCTGCCAAAGGCATGATGGAATTTACCATTTCTCCAGGGGATCTGCCTTTTTTTCTTCTTCCTTCTGTTTTTTGGTCTTTTTATTGTTCTTTTCCTTTTTCTTTTCTTCTCCTTCCTTAGATTTTCTTTTCCCAGTTTTCCCTGGGGTTTCCTCCTCTTCACTCTTTTTCTCCATCTCTTTTGTTTCCCCCTCTGGCTTTTTCTTCTTGATTTTCTGCTTTTTCTCTTTCCCTGGAAAATCTCGTTTCCCTTCATCCTCCTCCTTCACCTCCTGCCCCATCCCTGCACTCCCAGTCTCTCCCAATCCTTCCTCCCCTTTCTCATCCACCTCTTCCTCCTTTATTTCTTTTCCATCTCCACTTCCCTTTCCCACCCTCTCCCCTTCACCTTCCACTCCTTTCTCTCTCTCTTCATCTTCCTCCATCTCTTGCTCCTCTTCCAGCAATTTTTCCTTCTTTATTTTCTTCTTCCCCACCTTTTCCACCCCCCTCACTTTCCCCTTCCCGTGCTTCTTTGCTTTCCCCTTCTCCTCCTTTTTCTCCCCATCATCCCATCCCTGGCTGCTGTTGCTTCTCCGTTTTTTGGCTCTTCCCTGTCCCCCTTCCCAATTCCTGCCCTCATCCCCCTCCTCTTCCTCAATGCCATCCATCAAACCCTCAAATGTATCCTTCCTCCCTCTTTTTCCCTTCAATCCCCTTTCCTGCTTATTTTCCTCCTGTTTCTTCACTTTTTTTCTCTTCAATCCCTTCTCCTGCTTATTCTCCTCCTGTTTCTTCTCTCTTTTTCTTTTTGGGGTTTGGGAATCCTCTTCCTGCTGTGCAATAGGGGCATCCAGCTCTTCCTCCTCACTCTTCCTCACAGCTGTGAGCCCCACATCCCTCTCCAAAGGATCTCCAGAGGGGGATGCAACCCCACCAGCATCACCTTCACTTGGGACCTGTGGGAAGCAGGAATAAGGGAAGAGATGTTGGGAAAGGAAAGAGGTTATCCCAAATCCCAGGTGAATGGTGGAGATGAAGGATAAGGTCCAGGGGGTGACATTCCCCCCAGTTTTCCTACCCAAATTCCATTCTGGGTCTCCAAGAGCTGCTCTCCCACTGCAGGTCCTGTTCTCTGGGATTTGTCCCAGGATCTACAATGACATCACAGCCAATTCTCACCACCAGCATTCCCTTCTTCCATCCCAAATAAGGGAATTGCTCCCTCATTTCCCTCCAACCATGGCAGCACCACATGGATATACGACCCCAAGCTGGATTTTATGGGATGAGGAAGCTCAAAAGGAGCAGAACCACGAGGTCTCCAGACAAAACAGGGGAGGTTCTAAGGAAACATTCCCAGAGAAACCTCAGGATAAAAGGTTTGGCAGCACCAACAGCACAAAGGAAGGGATCAGGTCAATCATGGACACACTGGAAAAGGAGACAGATGGGACACAGCTCCTGGGACTGTGGGGGTGATTCCAATAGGGAATGGGGAGGGAAGGAGCCCCCCCCCAATACAACAGAACAAGGAGTGTCCAGAGCCATGATCTCCACCATCCATATGGGTGAGGGATCCAGGAGTGTTGCCCTGCTCAGCAGAGAGCTCAGGTGAATCTTTGGGAATTCTGTGGGATTTGCAATCATTATAAAGCACCAACCCACCCCTATAATTTCTCCCAGGGCTTCTTCAAACCAGGCAGGGAGTTGTGAGTCTTCAAGTTGTTCATATTCCAGAAAAACCAAGCAAAATAAGAATGAGGAAACAGCAGCACAGCCTAAACCAAGCTTAAATGTCTCCTAGGCTGAGCCTACAGCTCCAAAGGGGGGATTTAGGTGGGGTATTAAGAAAAAATTCCTAATTTCCAGTGGTCAAGCACTGGAAAGGGCTGTCCAGGTGAGATCACCATCCCTGGAAGTGTTCCAAAAACTGTGGATGTGCTGCTTTGGGACATGGTTTAGTGGTGACCTCCGATATTTTTTCCAACCTTAAGAATTCCATGACTTTAATGTTGAAGTGATGGTGTCCCTTTCCTACAGGAAAACCTGGGTCTTTTCCTTCTGGGTCATTGTCACCTCCCAACCAAATCCTCTGGTCCATCCTAGCTAAGCCCAGAGCTAAGCTCAAGCCATGAATCAGATCCATTCCCTGCTTTTCCCAGCTCCTGGATCCTCCAGCAGGAATCCTTTGGAAGTAAACTGCCCTCATCCTTCCCAAAAAGAATTGGAAATCCAGTTTCCTCCTCACAAGCAGGATAATGATCGCTCTTCCTGGACTTCCAAATAGAGGAGAGCCACGATTCCCACTTTTAGCCAAAATTTCTGCAACAGAAAGTGTGAATTTTGGCCCCTTTCTATAAATTAATCTAAGCAGATAATTAATTACCAGGCTGTAGAACATCAAAGCAAGGAAAGCCTTCGGTCTGGCTTGGGAAGGAAACAAGTTCCCAAAAATAAAAAACAAACAGGAGCAGGATGCTTTTCCATACTGGAACACACATTACACAATCCCCACTAAACTCCTTAGGGAAAATCATCCTGCAGAACACACTCAGCCCCTCCAATCCCATGGGCAGGGAGCAGATCCTGGACTCAAAAGGCAAAACCCCAGCAACTTTTGGGATTGGCTCCTTCCTCCAAAGTTTTTCTTAGGGGCCTCTCACTGGGAATTTTTAAGAGGCAGAGAGGATTAACCAGCTTTAGGAATTTTTGCTTCCTATCTCTGCCAGGATCTAGAGGGAAAGAACTGCCTTTTCCCAGGATTTGGGAGGGTGGTTGTTCCCACCAAGGCTTCCCCAAATTTATGTAGGAATGTGCACCTGAGCAATCACACCCTGCTGACTTGGGAGGGTGGATGGGGCTGGAACTTCCCTCTCCACCCTCAAATGCCAGGACCGAGCCTCAAATTCCACTTGGGATGTTTCTGGAAAGCTTTAAAGTGGTAGAAAACACCAGGATGTGGGGAAGCTGCTCTGGGAAGGCACCAGTGATCCAGGAGGGAAAACCAGGATTGTGCAGCTCCACAGGGAGAAGAAAAAGGACAAAACTCCAGTTCCTTGGAAGAAAAATAATCCAAAAAATGACACAATTCACCTAGAAGAGTCTTCCAGCCTCACTGATGGCCCTTGAGGGGGGTTTGCTTTGGTCTCCTCCTGGAAAACATCAAGGATTTAGGAAAGGTTCCCTGGCACAGGTACCCCAAAGCAGCATCACCCCCAACCAGCATTTTTTCCGCCCTCAGCCCCCTTTTCTGGAATCCAGGAACCCAAAACACCAGGTTTTCCCAAGTTTTGAGGTTTTATGAGGTTAGGAAATCCCTGGTTTCCTTCCAACAGCACAATAAAGGAATTTTATGGATAAATACAGGAAAACTCCCAGCCCTCCTCAACCACCTGCTCATTGTAGGCACTGCTGGGAGAGCAATCCAGGGAACAGAAGGGATGGGAGGGCTCCAAGATAAACATGGATCAAATTCCAGGTGCTTGGAAGATGAAATCACCCTTGCAGCAGATGGCAAGAAGGAAAGAGAGGTGGGGAGCAAAGCCACAGGGTGGGAAATACAATGAGGATGTGCAGAAAGCAAGGAAAAAGGAAAAAAGGACAGAAAATGGGGATAGGAGCTAAATGAAAATTAGCTCAGAGGGCACAAAAACAGATCCTTAGACTCTTGGAGGCCACTAAAAATCCTGGAGAAGCAAAGAAAAATGAGAATATATGGAAAATGGGGACTGGAGCTAAAAGAAAATTAGCTCAGAGGACACACAAAGAGAACCCTAAAATCTGACCCACAGAGGCCACCAGAAACCCTGGAGAAAGGAAAGAAACATCAAAATATAGGGGAAATGGGGACCTAAAGGAAAACAAGCTCAGAGGGGACATAGAGCCCTAAAATGTGATCCATGGAGACCACCAGAAATCCTGGAGAAAGGGAAAAAAAAAATCAAAATATAGGGAAAATAGGCACCTTAAAAAAAAAAATAAATAATCAAGCCTGGAGAGGGGACAGAGCCCAATATTCTGTCCCTTGGAGGCCACCAGAAATCCTATCCCACTGTTTTCATGCTTGTTTTCTAAGCTGGAACCATCTTCTCCTGCTCCTAACCACACAAGGCATCCGAAAACTCATCCCAGCCTCATCCAGGGCTTGCCAAGCACCAGGGTTCTCACTCTAAATCCTGACTTCCCCAAGTTTCTCTTCCCAAGGCTTTCAAGGGAAGCCAAAACCACACTGGGATTTCTCCTGAAAACTGCTGGGTGAACTCATTAAGGGGAAAATAAAACCCCAAGTTAATTACAGGTTGGTTATGTCCACATAAACTTTCATTCCCTGGGAACACGCCTGCTCTTGGATTCACAATCCTTCCGAAACCCTGTTGGGAAATTCAGGAAGAGCCATGACCTTCCAAAGTCATTCCTGCCTGCAAAGCCCTGATGGTTGTACCAGGAATGTCAGAGACACCAGGACCCCTTGGGGGGTTTTCAAGGCTGCTCCTTGAATTTGATCCATCCAGGAGAGTTTGGGGACATTTGGGATCCTGTTTGTGAGAGGGATGGAAAGAGGGGAAAAAGGAAAAGCATCTCTGCTGGATTTACAGACTAAGAGGGCAAATTAACACAGGAAAAGCAAAATATAGCAGGAATTTGCTGGGATTTGTGCTCTCCAGCACCAGCCAAAGACCGTGGAATGGTTTGGGTTGGAAAGAATCTTAAGGATCATCTCATTTCACCCATACCTTCCACTATCCCAGGTTGTTCCAAGCCCCATCCACCCTGGCCTTGGACAATTTCAGGGCAGGGGGCGGGTCATGAACAAGGAAAGCAGTGAAAACCAAATTCCTGAGGAAGGGATTCCCAATCCCAACCTCCTGCTTAGGAAGTGAGAGTCACCCATATCCCAGTGCTCCCCACTGGCACCAGTTTGGGCCAACACCAAAGTGTGATGCATTCGACCCCAAAACCAGGAAATTTATCCCTCAATTTAACTCCAGATGCTCAAAAGCTCCTCTCAGGGACCACAGGAATACTCCCCAATCCTTCAGCACAGCAACCACCACGTACCAACCCGGATGGAGCTCCCTCCTTGGCTTGGATCCCATTCCAGAGGCTCGAGCCTTTCCCATCTGCAGCCTCCTGCTTCAGGGAGCTTCTTGGCCAGAAAGGGGACAGAGAAGGGACACACATATTTTAGGATCATGGAATGGTTTGGGTTGGAAGGGATGACGTAGTTCCAAGCTGCTTGCATGGGCAGGGACAACTTTCACTATTCCAGGTTTTTCCACGCTCCATTCAACCTGGCCTTGGACACTTCCAGGGATGGAGCAACCACAGCTTCTTTGGGAAACCCTTGCCAGGGGCTCACCCCCCTCACAGGGAAGAATTCCTTCCTGATATCCAATCGAAACCTTCCATCCTTCAGCTTAAGGTGATTCCCCTTTTCCCATCACTCCATGCCCTTTGTTTTTCCCCTATGAAAAACTCCTTTTGATACTCAAAGCAGCACAAGGAAAGCAGAGGTGGACATGGCATTCCCAGGCACAACTCTGGGATAACCCAGATGGAAAATCCCAGCCCTGCAGATCCCATCTCCATCCCAATCCAAGGACTGACCTGCTGATGATGTTCTCCTGCAGTGGCTTTTCCTTGACTTTTGATGGTTTCTTCTTCTTCCCTTCTACCATGGAAGGCTTTGCATCAGGACAGAGCAAGATAAAGGAAAAGGAATTCATGCCATGGGTTTGATTCCCACAGAATTTTTGGGATAATTACAAGGGTCACTCTAATACACAGAGTGGGGGTGGTTTGGTACCTTTGCTGTGCATTCCAGCTCTTTCTTCTTCTTCTTTACTGGGAGCAACTTTGGCTTGTCCTGCCCCTTTTCCAACTCATTCTTTCGCTTCCTGGGATAAGGAAGAATTGATCCCACTGAAATCAACCCCTCAGTGGTGATAATAAACCATGGCATGATGCCATACTTCCTAATCCTTATGCCCAGCAGCACCAAAAATTCCTTCCCAAAAGGAATTCTGGAGGAATTTCTCTGCTTGAGCACTGAAATTCCTAGGAAAACCAGTGGGATAACAAAGCTGGAGCCTCCCAAAAATTCCCTGCCATGCTCCATGGTACCCACCTGCTGCTGCTCTTCATCCCACTGTTTTTTGACACCCCCATGGCTCCGTCATCCACAATTTCTTGGGAGTGCCAAGGCAGAGAATCCAAGGATGGTCACTGGAATGAGATGGAAGCAGCACAGGGTTGGTGCCACCCCAGTTTTGCTCTCCAAGGAAACCCCAACAGCTCAGTCCCAAAGTTTGGAGCCCACGGGGTCAAGCTAACAAGGACCCATGTTGAAAAAAAGAAGAAAAATCCTTTAGCTCAGTCCCTAAATTTCTGTTGGAGGCAGCAAAATAAAATATATATAAAAAAAAAGGAAATTCACTAAAATTGGTCAGGAATTCACAGCTTCCACCACACCACAATTAATAAAAATTAAGCACAGCAGAGAAATGGGGTAAATTGAGATATTGAGGTTCCACCACCACCTCTCCTCTCTCCTCTTTTCATGGAGCAGCCAGACTCTCCCAAATCCCTGTTTTCCCCAGAAACTCAAGAGGATGCAAGGAATACAGATCATATTCCTGGTTCCCATCCATGAAAAACCTCCATACTGAGGAAAAAACCCCAGGATTTCTCAAGGAGGTAAGTGAAAACTAGTATAAAACATTCTGAAAGTTTTCCTGGGAGTAGAAAACACTTGGAAAAGATGGAAAAACTCCGTATTTTACCAAGCTTTGCTGTTCCAAGAGCACTTGGAGCTGCAGTTGGGATGAAGCTCAGTTAGTATAGGAGAACATTCCCAATTCCAGCCAGCCTGGAGAAAACCTCACTCCACACCCACCTGCTTCCCTAAGGGAAATCCCCTCTCCCCCAGGAAACTCCTTTAAAGTCTCCCTCAATCTGATTGGAGGCTCCCAGCCCAGGATGCACCCTGGGAAATGAAGTTTTAGCCCAAAAGCTGAATTTTTGGGACTGTCTCTCAATCAGCAACTCCTCAGCAAGGAAACCTGGGAAGCAGGGAAATACTTTGGATCACTCAGGTGGAGAATGGGGCCAAAAATATGGATTTAAAGATAATCTGGAAACCTACTTGGCAGGAGATGCTTCCTCTTCAATTACATCATTAAATTAATCCCCAAATCCATCTTTTCTCAGCTGCCTCTCATCCATCAGAGGTCCATGGTTGGATATGGAGGGGTCTGGGCACAAAGCCCAGATTCTACTGGATCCTACTGCCCATAACCCTCATCCTGAAACCCATCCCACTCCTCTCCAGCCCTTTTCATGGGATGAGTCCATTGCTTCCACCTGCCCCTGATGTCTTCAGGAACCTCATCCCAGCTGAGCCTCACAATGTCCTCATCCTTCCCAAACCAGGTGTAAGGAGAGCACTTGGGAACAGGTGTTGGAGGTGGGAATAGGTGATGGAGAATAGGGATAACAGGCAAAAATTCTCCCGAAATTAGGGGAGAAAAGAAGGAATCGATCCAAGAGCACAGCCCCTTCCAGTGCCAAAAGGGGCTCCAGGAGAGCTGGAGAGGGACCTGCGACAAGGGATGGAGGGACAGGACAAGGTTTAAACTGGAACAGGGTGAGATTAGATGGGATATTAGGAAGGAATTCTTGGCTATGAGGGGGGTGATGCCCTGGAATGGAATTACCAGAGAAGCTATGGCTGCCCCATCCCTGGAGGTGTCCAAAGCCTTGGACCAACCTGTTCTAGTGGAAGCTCTCCCTTTGCTCTGTACTGGGTGACCTTCGAAGCCCATTCCAACCCAAACCATCCCATAATTCCAGGAAAACTCAGGGATCTGGAGTCAATAAAGGGCACTGCTCCACGTGGAATCCCCAGCCAGGATGAGGAGCAGGGACCCTGCATTCCCTTGGGAAGGTCCCGCCCGGTTCGAGGCCGGGAGCGGAAACCCCCGGAGGAAGGGCTGGATCTGGGAAAACCTCTTTGATCCCTGTTGCACCATCCCAGGAAAAACGCATCCAAGCCACCTTTCTGGCTGGATGAGTAGAGGTTGTCCAGGGATGGGAGCCAGCCCCGGGGAAGGGAGCAGGGAAGGACAACTTCAAGCCAGGGCTTGTTCGCCCTTGTCCGCCTCCTTCCAAGGACAGCTTGGATTTGGATTTCTCCCATTTTTCCCTGGATTCCGTGAGATTTATTCAGCTTGGTGGAGGTTTCTCTTAAGTTTTCCACGTCCGTGATAGGGAAAAGATGGGTTTTGCAGGGATGTGAGTTGGGAAAAATCTGTCCTAGCCTCGAGTAGCTCCAGTTTGCTCCTCAATCCCGCACAAGAACAACCTGGGATAAATCCCTTAAAAATTAAGCTGAGTTTCGTGTATTTTTATGGATTTTCTCTTTATAGATGCTCTTTGAAATGGGGGGAATTGGAATGGGATGGCTCCATCCAGAAGTCTGCTTGGGAAAAGTGGAGCACAAAGGGGGTTTGGCTCATCCTTAGGGAAAACCAGACTGGAATGGGATCCCTGCAGTGTTTGGTGACACCACAGCAACTGTTGGGGGATGTATCCATAAAATATTCCAGATTAATCAATAATTCCACTTTTCTGGTGTAGCTGTTCCTTTTGGATTGAAAAACCCTGTAGGGAGAGAAGCCCTTCCTTGGGATTACAGAGTCCTTGAAGCCATGATGAGAAAAAATAACTGTGAAAGGTAGAATAAGTTTAATAAATGCAGTCATAAAATAAATCCATGCCCTATAAAATATTTATTGTATCCTGGGCTAACATCTTCCACCCAATAAACAGCTGGATCTGCACGGAATTCCCTGTGTCCTATTGATATGAATGAGATTTATCACTCTTTAATTTCATTGTGGCCCGTGTAAAGACTCAGGGACCTTCTTGTGGTCAGTGACAAAGGCTCAGAGTGGGAATATGAGGCAGGATTTGCCTGCAAAAAGGAATAAAGTGGATTTTATTTTATTTTTCTATTATATTTCATATTAAACAATAGTTTATAGAGGACCAGCTACCATGGCTACAACAGGGCAAGGGCACAGCAGCCCAGATGTTGAGGGGAAGGCAGGGGGGAGCTGGGGGGGTGCAGAGATTGCAGGGGCAGAATGAGGGAGGGACCTCCCAGATGTGGCCAGGGGGGTGAGGGAGGACACCTGGTTAGAAGCTGAGTAGCCCAGATGTGTCTGGGACGGGGGCGGGGGCTCCTTGTGGTAGGTGGGGCCATCCAGATGTGGCCGGGGTGAGAACAGACAAGCCCCCAGATGTGAGGCAGGCAGTGGCGACAGGCCCGGACGTGGCTGGAATGGGGGGAGGTCGCCTGGCTGGAGTCGGGGGTCGTCCAGATGTGGCAGGGATGGGGAAGGCGCCCCTTGTTTTAGCTGGGATCATCCAGATGTGTCCGGACTGGGAGCGGAGCCCCCCCAGATGTGGAGCCGGGATGGGGGGGGCGAGCCCAGCCGCGCCTGTGGGCGTGGCCTATAGCCCCGCCCACCGTGACGTCACCCGCGTTCTAATTCCCACCGTTGTCACGGGCAACGGCCCCTCCGCTCCTCCCCCCCACCGCCTCTCCCAATCCCGCGTTCCTATTGGACAGCGCCGCTGCCAATCAACGCCGCACCGCTCTCTCATTGGTCGCGTGGCAGTTAAGTCCCGCCCCTCCGCCCTGCTTATGCCCCGCTCTCGGCGGAGCCGCCGCGATCGCTCCGGGGCTGGCGGGGCCTGATCCAGCAGCGGGGGTGAGCGGCGACACGGCCGCGGCCGGAGGGTCCCGGGGCACCCCGGGGTGGGGTCTGTACAGGGAAGGGCTCTGGGGTTGTAGGTCGGCGGGGTTCGGCTCTGGAAGGAAGTTTTGGGGGGGTCCCTTTGGCTGGAGCATCCCTAGGAAGGGAATTTTGGGGGTGTTTGCGCTGCGAGGTCTGGGGTCAGCGTCTGGGGTCGCTGTACGAGGCGGGTTTAAACTCTCTGTGTTTAGGGTAGTTCTGAGAAGGGGTTTTGGAGGGGTTTAAACTTTCCCCCCACCCCCATTTAGGATAGCTCTGCAAAGGGAGTTTGGAGGGGTTCCCCCCCAATTTGGGGTCGCCCTTTAAAGGGGTTTTTGGGGGGGTTGACCCCTGTTTAAACCCCCCTCATCCCATTTAGAGTAACTCTTGTAAGGAGAGTTTGTAGGGGTTTAAACACCCTTGTCTTTAGGGTTGTTCTGCCAGGAGAGTTTGGGGGGGTTAAGCTCCTTTTTTCCCTTATCTAGAATAGCTCTTCTAAGAGGGTTTTTGGGGGGGTTTAAACATCCCCCATTTAGGGTCTGGTGGGATTTAGCATTCCCCCTACCTGGATTAGCTTTGCAAAGAGGGTCTGTGGGGTTTGTGCCCCCTCTTTTTTACCTAAATTATTTCTGCTGTGGGCTCACATCTGGCCAGATGTTGAGTGCAAGGGGCTTTGCAACAGAGCAAAGCAGGGACTAGTGGGGGGTTTAAACCCCCACTTAGGACAAGCCTGGGATCTGGAGCCCTGTGGGACTAAAGCAGGGGTTGCCCAAACCCCACTGTGAGCTCAAGCAGGAGCCCCCCCAGCTCCAGCCCCCCATTCCCAGCCTGTGGATGTTGCATCCCTGGAGGAGATGATGCCCCCCGAGGAGGAGAGCCCGGATGGGGACAGGGACGGTGGCCTCGTCCTCCTCCACGGCCCGAAGAGCGGCAGCACACGCAAGGTGAGGATAGGATGGGGCTGGTCCCATATCCCTGTCCCATCCATAGGGGTGGCTGTCCCCATGGATGGGGGCATGGGGACATCCAGCCCTGCTCGGGTTGTAAATGTTGTTCTGCCCCATAAACAGCCCTAAACAACTCCCTCCCAGCTCGTCATCCCTAAAACTCCACTCTTGAATCCCATCTTTTCTGCTGGCTCCATCCCCAAGCTTCCCAGCGCCTGCTTTTCACCTAATTCCCCGATATTTTGGGGTTTTTTCCTCTCTTCTGGCATGCGGGAAGCTGATCCAGCCAGGTGTTCCCACAGGTGCTGGGCGAGGTGGTGCTTCCTGAGGAGTTTTTTTTTCTTCGGGAGCTTCTCCCAAGGAAAGTCGGGATGTGCAGGAGAGATGGAGCTGATTGCTCTGCTGGCATCACTGTTTAATTAGGAATAGTTGGGATGGAATCAGTGGGAATTGTCCTCAGGCTGCCACCAGTCCCTGATTTCTTGGGGTCAGAGAGGTTATAGGGAGCAAGAAAATACTCATTTTTGGGGTCTGTTTAAGTGTTTTGCCCCCTGAAATCCAATGGGATAAATCAGCAGCAATTTATAATCAGAGAGCGGCGACACGGCCGTCCCAAAACCTAAAAAAGTCCCAAATAACCAAGAAAACCAAACTCTGGAAGATATGTTTTGCTTTGGTTTTTTTCTTTGTTTTTTTTTTTTACCCTGGATCAATCTGATCTGGAGTCACTTGAACCTGGGCTGCAGCTCAAGGGGTTGCAACCTTAAACCAGGTCGGGGTTTAACTGGGGGCCTTGTCTAAGGAGCAGGTGCTGCTCGTGAGGGAAGATTAACAGGAGGGATCTGGGACTTTTTTCCCAGTTTTTTTTCTCTTTGGGTCTGGAGCATAAAGAAAAACATGGAAAATATTACCAAGCTTTGGAGGGAGAACTGGGCAGGGCATTAGCAGCTTCTGTCATAATATGATTGTTTTTTAATTAAAGCATCATAATGCCTCATCAGCTCTATCACTTTATTTTTTGTTTTTATTTAAAACAAATTATCAATACAACCTTTTCCTGCTGTTTTTATCACCCTGACAACATCAGGAGCGTGGCTCTGTATTTTCTCCCTTGCAGGGGATCCTGAATGCTGCTGAAAAAGTGATTTTTAATCCTTTTTTTTGCCAAGTTTTCTGTCCTAGGAGTGAAGACTTAATCCACCTGTTTCCTGCTGGCACCTTGCCCTGACTCTGTGCCTCCTCCACCTTCTCAGAGCACTTGCACCCTCCTAAAATTCAGTTTTTAGCTGCAGTTTGTGCTGTTTAAAACCCCCAATCCCCCAGATTTTTATTCCTACCCCTGGGTTTATTTTTTTCTTCCTCTTGCTGACTGCATGAACCACCAGTGAGGCCACTTGGGAAATTTAAAACCTTAATCCTCCCCTCATTTGTTCAAAGGCTCTGTGATGTAACCATATTCTCAATAAAAGGTTTTAGAGGTTTTAGCTGCTCCTGTCTCCCACAGAAACCCAGCTCAGAGCCAGGGGGCTCCATGAGATTAATTCCATGATAGGGAATTTCCTATCTAAATAGATTTTCAGGGAGTAAAAACCCACTTTGTGTCACTTCCTGCTTGTCTTATAACAGCTCGTATTAATTTCTTAAATGCTTCTGGCTGGAAAAAAAAAAAAAAAAAAGGAAGGAAATTTGGGAAAACACAGCGGGAAAAAAAAGGAGTCTTTACAAGCTTTT
>VZTT01010342.1:0-16336 GCA_013400855.1 Buphagus erythrorhynchus | reverse complement strand
CAACCTGGGGTAGTGCAAGGTGTCCCTGCCTGTGGCAGAGGGGTGGAATTCCATGATTTTGAAGATCTCTTCCAACCCAACCCATTCCAGGATTCTTTGCTGCGTGTGGCACTTGCAAGTATCCCAGGAAAACCTTTTTCTGGTAACAGATTCCTGGCAAAATAATGGAGCAGATCCTCCTGGAAAATGTGCTAAGATGCCTGGAAAATAATCAGGGGCCTGCTGAGAGCCAAAGAAATTGTTGGCAGCTGGGAACAAGGAGGGAAAACTCTCCTTAATCCATATAGGGTGAAAATCAGACCAACAGTGTCCTGGAGGTGTTGGGATGTGTGGGGGATAAATAGGAATTAAATCCTGGTTTATATGGAAACATAGGGTGATGCTGCCTGGGGAATTGCAGGAATGCTGAAGGATTTTTCAGTGGAAGCAGCCACAGGGATCTTTGGATGTGCTGTGGTTTGGCTTGGTTTGTTTAGAATCCAAAAATTCCTTACTCTTGGAAAATCCTGGCAAAGGGAAGGCAGGAGGAGATTGAACCACCAGATTTTTCAAAGGAAAACCCTGGAGCTCCTTCTGCTGCCCTGAACCAGGGCAGGGCAAGACCCAGAAGGATTCAATCCATTAAAAAAATCCATGTCAAAGGCAATACTCTGGAAAAGCTGGAGGGAAGCAGTTTCCTGGTGGAGCAGGGCTTGTCTATGTGTTGTTTTCCCTGGATCCCAGTGTGGTTCAGCAGCCAGAGCCCCTTTCAGCTCTGGGTTATCTCTCCTGCTTTCCTTTGGAGGAGATAAGCAGGGAATAATCAGCCTGGGAGCTTGTCCTGCTGGGGACAGCTGGAATCAATCCCTGGTGTTTACAGCTCCTGCTGGGAGCAGGGAAGGGAGGGCAGGGGCTCACAAATCCTTTCTTCTCCACAAGGATTCTTTGCACCCAAAAATGAGTTTTTCCTCCTCAAATCCCACTATTTATTTGGGGTGGGGGAGCACCTGGAGTGGTCACAGCCCAAGCTGAAGCTGCACTGGAGGTGAAGTGGGAATGGGCAAGGGGAAGGTGGTTTTGGAGCAGGAATTCCTGGATGCAGCACTGCAGTGAGTTTTACCTGGGCTCAGCCCTACCTGGATACTCAAACTTCCCTAATCCTAAAAGGCTAAGAGAGCTGGGAATGTCCAGCCTGGAGAAGGGAAGGATCCAGGGACACCTCAGAGCCCTTTCCAGTGCCTAAAGGGGCTCCAGGAGAGCTGGAGAGGGACTTTGGACAAGGATGGAGGGAATGGGAATGGCTTCCCACTGCCAGAGGGCAGGGATAGCTCAGATATTGGGAAGGAATTCTTCCCTGGGAGGGTGGTGATGGTTTGGAACAGAATTCCCAGGGAAGCTGTGGCTGCCCCATCCCTGGAAGTGTCCAAGTCCAGCTTGGATGAGGCTTGGAGCAACCTGGGGTAGTGGAAGGTGTCCCATGGCAGGAGTTGGAATGGGATGACCCTCAGAGGTCCCATCCCACCCAAACCTTTCCATCATCACCTGGAGAACCAGAGGCACAATCCTGTGTGAAGGATGGGCTCGATGCACGTGGATTGGCACCACTGGATAACTGAGCCTGGAGTGGAAAAAAAATAAATCCATGGATAAAAAGAGGGAAATTTGATCCATTGGTTTCTTGTAGGGCCACAAGCAACCACAAAGTGAAGGAAACTGTGGCTCTGGAGCTGAGCTACGTCAACTCCAACCTTCAGCTCCTGAAGGAAGAGCTGGAAGAGCTCAACAGCAGCATGGATGTGTATCAGAATGACAGGTGGGTCTGGGAAGAGCAGCCTGGTCCCTTGGGATTTCATTTTTCCCACTGTTATGGAATTTTTCAGGGTGCAAGGCTGCTCTGGCCTTGTCCTCCCTGCTCTGTCCCATGGCTGAGGGTTGGGGTGACATTCAGAGGTTCCCTTCCATCCCAAACCTTTCCTTGGTCAGGGGCCACAAGGTGGTGGCTGGAGGATAGGGACGATTTGGGCATGGGCCAGAATTCCTGGAAAGGGAATATCAGTGGTTCCCTTCTAGAGCTGTAAGGAGAGAAAAATCAGCTTTTCCTAGGGAATGTTTTGGGATAGATGGAGCATCCTTTGGACACTGATGTCCCAAAGCAGGAGGAATAGGGAAGAAAGAACCATCTTTCCTTGTATTGTCCCCCTTTCCTGACAATCCCACCAGAGCTCTTCCCAACAGGATATTTTGGTGATGGGAATCACCATGCCTGGAAGTGTCCAAGGAATGACTGAATGTGGCACTCAGTGCTCTGAGCTGGGTGGGATTGGTCACAGGTTGGACTCAATGATCTTGGAGGTCTTTTCCAGCCTAAATGATTTTGGGATACTGGGATTTTTTTCCTTCTTTTCCCTTTCTGAGGTGGATGGTGTTGGATGGCAGCATGAGGTGGTGTGTGGGTGACATGGGGATGGGATGGGATGGGATCCAGAGGGACCTGGATAAGCTCCAGATGAACCTCATTAGGTCCAACAAAGCCAAGTGCAACATCCTGCACCTGGGACGGGGCAATTCCAAGCACAAATCCAGGCTGGGGGGGGTGAAGGGATGGAGAGCAGCCCTGAGGAGAAGGATTTGGGAGTGTTGGTGGATGAAAAGCTGGAAATGCCTCATCCATGTGCCCTCACATCCCAGAAATGCTCCCTGTCCCAGGCTTATCTCACAGCATGGGCAGCAGGAAAAGGGGAATTCTGCCCCTCTGCCCTGCTCAGGTGAGACCCCACCTGGAATTCTGCATCCAGCACTGGGGTCTAATAGCAGGAGGGCACAGAGACCCCACCTGGAATCCAGAGGAGGCCACAGAGATGCTCTGAGGGCTGGAGTCCCTCTGCTCTGGAGCCAGGCTGGGAGAGCTGGGAATGTCCAGCCTGGAGAAGGGAAAGATCCAAGGAGACCTCAGAGCCCCTTCCAGTGCCTAAAGGGGCTCCAGAGAGCTGGAGAGAGACTTGGGACAAGAAATGGAGGGACAGGACCCAGGGAATGGCTTCCCACTGCCAGAGGGCAGGGTTAGATGGGATTTCGGGAAGAAAATCTTGGCTGGGAAGGTGGTGAGACCCTGGAATGGAATTCCCAGAGAAGCTGTGGCTGCTCCATCCCTGGAATTGTCCAAGCCCAGGTTGGATGGGGTTTGGAGCAACCTGGGATAGTGGGAGGTGTCCCTGCCCATGGCAGGGGGTGAAGATGGATGATCTTTAAAGCCCTTTCCCACCCAAACCATTCCACAATTCCACATTTCCGTGTCCATCCACCTGCTTTTCCAGGCACGTTCCCTCTCAGGAATGCTCAGTTTTCCCAATTTGCCACTTGCTTGCTCTGGTTTGAAAAGAAATCAGGAGCAGCAACAACAACCCCAAACCCTGCCCAGGCCAAACAAAAACCCCTTTGATAATTCTAGGCATTGGATTCCAGTGGAATTCTCGTTAGGGAATGAGCAGTAATGGCTTTCTGCACTAATTATAGCTCCTGGAGCTGTTTGTTCCAAGGAAAACAAATTCCCTGGGTGCAGATTCCCTGTCTTGCTCTCCTGGTTTTCATAACTTCCTTTGCCTCTTTTTCCTCGATTAATGATTAATTAATGAGTTATCAGCAACTTGGGGGCATGAGAGGGGGCTGTTGTGTTGGTGAGGGTTTGATCCTGCCTTGCCTACTCAACATCCAGGATTCCTCTGAAAAGAAGGAGTTGGAAAAATAAGATGATTTTGGGGGGGTTTTTTTGCACCTTTCCTCTCGTGCTGCCATTCCCAAATCTTTTTGGGAAGAGCATTTTTCCATGTGGAGTCTCTTAATAGGAGCAGCACAAGCCCAGGGCAAGGAGCTGCTTCCTTTTAATCTCCAACCCACAGGATCCATCCAAGATTTTTAATCCAACCACCAAACAGGTTCTTTTCTTCTTCCAGTGAATCCATCAGCGTTCCCATGATCCCTCTGGGACTCAAGGAGACCAAGGAGCTGGATTTGCTGGTACCACTCAAGGTGAGCTTTGGGGTTTCATTGAGCAATGCTGAGGCAGCTGAAATTCATTTTTCAGTTTGGAAAAGCTGCCAAAAAAAAAAATTCATGGAGAGGAACTGGACTTAAAACATGGGAAGGTGGGAGATGAAGCTCTGGAGATGCTGGAGAGCAGGAAAGGGAGGAGATTATTACTTAGTGGAGGTTTCCTTGTGGGCAGAAGGGGAAAATTCTTACACAGAATTGCCAGAAATCTCCCTTTAAAGCATAAAAATCAGGATTTTCTCCCGTTTCCCAATCCAGGATTTCATCAGTGAACACTATGGAGAGGAGAGTGTCCTGTTTGAAAAGGAAATCAAGGAATTCATGGAGCTCCGACAGGTTGGTATCCCTTGGCTTCCAAAGTTTGGCTTGTCCAGGATCACTCCTTGGAAATGCCACATTTCCTTTGTGGGGGGTCCCCTCATCCTTTCTCCAAATTCCTTATTTATCCTTGTATTTCAGGGTGCAGCATTCCCATGCTGGAGCACCTTGGACTTGGTTTATAGGTTCCAAAATATTACAGATGATTCAGGAATTGTTCATTTTCCCTGTCCTCAATTCCCTGCTGACCTACAAATGAGCAGCAATAAAATTTATAGTACAATCATCATTTATGAATATTAATTCACCCCTGAATTAAGGGGTGTACTTAAGGCTGAACAACTTCTCTCTCTCCAGGTAGGCTTTGGAGAAAAGGAAATTTCAAGCAGTCTGGGAAAGGAGGGGAAAAAATCCTGTTTACTCCCTAGGATTTATAAAATCAGAATTTCCATGAGTTTTCCCAGGCTGCTGCTTCCACATTTGGTTGTCCCAGCACCCAAACTTTCCCCATGGATGAATCTCAGAATTATGGAGTGGTTTGGCTTGGAAAGGCTCTTAAAGATAATCCAATTCCATCCCCTTCCATGGGCAGGGACACCTTCCACTATCCCAGGTTGCTCCAAGCTCCATTCAAGCTGGACTTGGACACTTCCAGGGATGGGGCAGCCACTGATCCTCTGGGAATTCCATTCCAGGGCCTTGCCACCTTCACAGGGAAGAATTCTTTCCCAAAATCCCATCTCTCCCTGCCCTTTGGCAGTGGGAAGCCATTCCCTGTGTCCTGTCCCTCCATCCCTTGTCCCAAGTCCCTCTCCAGCTCTCCTGGAGCCCCTTTAGGCACTGGAAGGGGCTCTGAGGTGTCCCTGGAGCTGTCTCTTCTCCAGGCTGGACATTCCCAGCTCTCAGTCATTCTCTGAGGGCTCTCAACCTGTCCCAGGGAGCTTTTCCCACCCACATCTCCTCTCCCATTCCAACAGGCCATGCGCACCCCGAGCCGCAACGAGGCCGGATTGGAGCTCCTGATGGAATATTACAACCAGCTCTACTTCCTTGACAGCCGGTTCTTCCCTCCCACCAGAACCTTGGGCGTCTTCTTCCACTGGTGGGTGCAGCTTTCCCTATCCCACCTGGGTGGGGAGGGAGTGAGGATCCAAATTTCCATGATGGAATCTCTGTCAGGGCTGGTGGACACCAGGATCTGGATTTGCTGTCGTCTTGGGTGGGTTAATTTGGGGAGGGAGAGGGAAACATCCCATGGGATGTACCATGATGGGAGTGGTGCCTGCAAGCCCACCTGAGCACTGAAAACCCTTCAGGCTCCTCCTGCATCCATGGGGATAGTGGAGTGGTTTAGGCTGGGAAGGACCTTCAAGGTCATCCAGTTCCAACACCCTTTCCATGAGTGAGGATGCTTTTTGTGGCCCATGACAGGGACATTTTGGGGACCATGACCAGGGGATGGGCAGCCGTTGGCTCTTCCCTTCTCCAGGTACGACTCCCTGACAGGGGTCCCATCCCACCAGAGGGCTCTGGCCTTCGAGAAGGGAAGTGTCCTCTTCAACCTCGGGGCGCTGCACACCCAGATCGGAGCGCGGCAGGACCGCGCCTCCCTGCCCGGCCTCAACCAGGCCATCGATGCCTTCCAGAAGGCAGCTGGTAAGTGGCTGCCCCTCTTCCTTCCTCTTCCCAGGAAGCTTTTCCCAAAGGTGGGAATAATCCACAGAAGCACAGGACGGGGTGGGGGCAGTCGTAGGAAGAGGCGTCTCCAAGGGATCACAGATGGAGCACGAGGTGGCTCCACATTGGTTGGGTGGGTTGGGAAGAGGAGTTGGGATGATCCAACAGCCACCCAAAAGGATGTCCCAGCTGTGGAGAGGAGAGATGCTGATCCATCCCCCCATGGAAAAAACAGAGCCTGGAACTGGGATCACCCAGGGCTTTAGAGAAGAAATTGGGCACAAAGATGGTTTAGATGTCAAGGGTTGGACCTCAGATCTTCTTACCCACCATCAATAGTAAGATGTTTGATGTTCTTGGAGGGAAACCTGCCTGATCCCAAAGTTTGATTCTCTTCCTCACAAGCCTGGTAACTTCCAGGAGCTTTTCTCTCCTCCAGGTGCCTTTAACTACTTGAAGGAAAACTTCTCCAACGCTCCCAGCCTGGACATGAGTGCAGCCTCCCTGACCATGCTGGTGAGGCTGATGGTGGCCCAGGTCCAGGAGTGTGTCTTTGAGAAGATGACCTTGCTGCGTGCCCAGAACGACTTCCTGGCCCGCCTGCAGCTGGCTCAGGAGGCAGCAAGGGTGAGGATTTTGGGAAGGAGAGGATTTGGTGGGATTTTGTGGTTGGCAGAACCTTCCAGGAGAGCACAACTTGCTGTCACCATCTCCTGAGGCACATCCTGCATCACATCTCCTCTGTCTTCTCTTCCCAGGTGGAAGATGTTTATTCCCTGGTGCACCAGACCATGAGCCAGCCCCATGTCAAGGATTATGTTCCCTTCTCCTGGACCACCATGGTCCAAGTCAAGTCAGAGCATTTCAAAGCCCTCTCCCATTATTTTGCTGCCATTGCCCTCTGTGACTGCTCTGGTGAGTGTCCAGCCTGGAGGGAGCTTCCTGCTCATCCAAGTACTAATTCCACATTATTCTTGGGTTTTGGGGAGGGATTCCCCAAAACAGAGGTTATGGATACAACACCCGAAGTTTTTGGAATGCTCTGAGATGTGGATCTTCTTTATGGACTCAGCAATTGATCCCCAAGGCAGATTTTCCCATATTTCTGGTTTCCATAGGGAAAAAAATCCTAAGGAGGAGAGGAAAAAGCTGCTGGAGGGATGTCACCTGCTGTCCCCTTTGGGGCTGGGTGGGGAGATCAGGGTCACCTGCCTGCCAACCTCAGCCCAGCATCCTTTGGGTCACCTTGTGCTGGGCCAGCTGAGGGCTTCAGAAATGAAAAATAAATCCAAAAATACCTTGGGTTTAATTTCCAGCCTCACGGATGGATGTCCTGGGAATCTCAGGGTGGTGGCAGCAAGGTACACACGGTTCCATGGAGTCACTTGGAGCGTGACTTCAAGATGTGACCCTTGATCTCCATCTGTGCCACCACCAACACCCTGGGGGCAATTTTGGGATGGAGCAGAGGATCCGGGGGTGGGCAGCAGATGCTCCTGGTGACTTTTGGTGCCACCTGGGGGTTGGCTGACAAGCTTTTTGAGGGCTGGCTGCCAAAACCAGTGCTGTGACAGTGACACCAGTGGCTGCCAGACTGTCCTCACACCCTCCCCCACTCCAGAGCCTGCCCAAAATCTTCCTTGTCCCATGTGGGCGTTGCAGAAGCTGGATTAAGCAAGGAGATGGGAGAGAGGGGGATAATGTGGAGCTGGAAGGGCTTAAAGATCCAAACAGAAGAGGATGATGATGGAGAAGGGATTCTGTGGGGTTCCACGGGGCAGGGCAAGCCTTCCCCCTAAACTTTTTGGTGTCCTTAGGCACTGTGGAAAGCAGAAATCTGCAGGAGATGCCTAATTTGGGAATCTTTTGCCTGCTGTTGGGATCTCGTGTTCCTGCTCCCACCTCTCCCTTGTCAGAAAAACAAATCTTTTGCTTTCATAACCAGCTGGGAATAAATTCCTTACTCTGCACTTTAATCCCTCAGGGATGCTGACATGGCAGGAGCTGGCACAGGGAGAGCCAGCCCTGGAGCTGCCAGTTCCCAACCCTCTGGATCCCTCTGCTCACCAGGCTTTGGGATCCTCTGTTTGGAGTAACAAAAATCCCTGGAATATTCTGGGTTGTTTCTTATCCCACTCTGTGTCCAGGGAAAGAGGCTTCCATGCAACCCTGAGAGAGACAAAGAGAATTAGGAACAATTTGGGCTAGAAAAAAAGGGTTTAAAGAGCCTAGTGTGGGGTTTGGAGAGCCTGGGAGAGCTGCATCCATCTCTGTTTTTCCATGGAATGACCCCCTTGGTTGCATTGTGGGCTGGAGAAAAGGCTCCAGGAAGACCTTGGAGCCCCTTCCAGTGCTTAAAGGAGCTCCTGGAGAACTGGAGAGGGATTCTGGACAAAGGATGGAGTGACAGGACACAGGGAATGGCTTCCCACTGCCAGTGGGCAGTGTTAGATGGAGTATTGGGAAGGAATTCTTCCCTGGGAGGGTGGTGAGGGGCTGGGATGGAATTCCCAGGGAAGCTGTGGCTGCCCCATCCCTGGAAGTGTCCTGGGCCAGGATGGATGGGGCTTGGAGCCAATGGGCTTTTTGCCAATGGAAAGGGGTTGGAATTGGATGGTCTTGAAGGTCCCATCCAACCCAAACCATTCCATGATTTTGTTGTCTCATTTGTCTCCATGTGGGGAAATCCTAGGGCTCTATTCCCAATCTTGCTTCCACATTGGAGCAAAGGAAGGCAGGAAAGAGGGGGAAAAAAAAGCTGTGTTCAGGGCAAATCCTCCCCTTAACTTCAGCTCCTGGTGCATCCCTGACTGGGATCATCCCAGTGCCCATCCATGATTCCTTGCAGGCTGTGGTTGGATGACAGGAAGGTGCTGCCAGGGCCACCTGAATGTGGATGTGGCTTCCTGGTCCCCTTTTCCCCACTGCCACAGGGGGCTGAGTGACTCTGACCTCTCCCTAATCCCATCCCCATCTGTTTCCTTCTCACAGCTCCCTCGGATGCTGAGCTGCTGGAGCAGGAGAGGGCCTTCCTGCAATTCCATGTCACCATGCCAGAGGGTCCATCACTTCGTGTCCTGCTGCAGGATCCCGAGGAGAGGAGGAAGCTGGGTGAGCACAAATTCTTGGATCCCATCACAATTCCCACAGATGATGATATTTTAGGGGGATCTCTCCAGGCACAGAGGAATTTCTCAGGAAATTTCTTCTCCTGGGAAGCAGGAAAGCATCACAGTCCCCTTGAGGGTATGTGGACCAACTTGTGGAGCTTGTCCCAACCTGTCCAGCTCTGACAGGAAAAATTCCAGGTGTTCCAGGCCAGGTAACATCACCCAACACTACAGAGAAATCCATAGGGAGATTCTGGAAGCTCCTTGGTTTGGGCTGACTTGGCTGGAAAACAAGACACAGCAGATGCCAGGGGGTGGCTTTTTCAGCTGCATCGAATTCTTGGGAGACAAGAACTTCTTCCCATGCGGAATTTCAGCTCCAGGGAAAGAACAGACGCTGCTTATTCAGCTGAAGCCCTCAACAGGGCTGCATCAAGAGCAAACTCAGCACTTGGAATTTGGGGTGTTGCCTCCCCCAGGAGCTCTTTTCCATCCTTGCATGCTTGTGGAAGGAGGTAGATCCCACTAGGAATGAGTTTGACCTCAGCAAAATCCTTCAGGATGCTCAGCCAGATTTCACTGGAAACCTCCAAATAAACCCCAAAATCCAAGTGGTTTATGGTGACACCACCCCAACACCCTCAGATGTGGTTTGCATCAGCTTTTCCAGCTCTGCCTGATTTTCCTGGGGAAAACGGGCTCTGTTCAACATTCCTGTTGAAAAATAGATGTGCAGACACCAAGCTCAGCTTGGATTTGGTTTACAAGAAGGGAAAAACTCGGAGAGGTTGTGGATCTCCATCCCTGGAGGTGTCCAAGATCAGGTCAGGCAGGGCTTGGAGCAACCTGAGACGGTGGAAAGGGGTCCTCCCTATGGAAGGTGGTTGGAATGAGATGAGCTTTTAAGTCTTTTCCAACCCAAACTATTCCATGATTCTATTATTATTGTTATTATTATTATTATTCCCCATAATTTCACATTTATTAGATTTGATAAAAATTCTCGTGGGGGGAGGGGAGTCTCCTCTCTGTTTTCCATCCAACCCCAAAACATTCCCTCAGTTGTTAAGTTCTTCTGGCTGTGAATTCCGGGAGTCTGGAGCAGACCTCATCTCCCTGGATGCTGTTGCCACCGTGTGTCCTGAACGTGAAATGCCACAGGCACGCGTGTTTCCATGAGACACACGGAGAGAGCTTTTCTGGGAGTTTAGCCTTGGATACGGCTGCCTTGGTTGCAGTTTCCCACAGAGGAGATTCTTTGCGTTGATATCCGTGGGTCACTGGAATTTCAGCTCCTCTTTCCCCACCACTTCCATTTCCCGAGGGTGGGAACACGTTGAAGGCAAGTGGAGAGGAGCAAAGAGCAGAGGATGGGAGAGCAGCAGCTGCAGGACAAGGAAGAGGCTTAGCCTAGAAAACAGGGATGTGTTGCACCTTCCCAAGGAGGACGGGGCTGGGTTGTTCTCCACGTTCCCATTCCTGAGGGATCCAAGGCGATGGAGGGAAGTTAATTTGCTCAGGAGATTGAGGTTAAGCGTGAGGAGGGACGTCGGGGGTGGTTTTTCAGGAACATCTGCCAGCTCCGGCGTCAGGGGAGCGAAGTAGGTCACCCTTCAAGGTCCCTTCCCAGCCCTCCATCAGCTGGGACCGACCCCATTTAGGGCTGGGAACGTGACTGGGCTGTCCCTGAGTCACAGCAGGGTGGTGGCACCGCTCCTGAAATCCGTGGGCAGCCAAGCGGGAACGGCGCCGGAGCTGCTGCTCCGTCGGGCTCAGCTCCCTCTGCTCCCTCACAGGCAAAGCTCACCTCAAAAAAGCCATCATGAAGCACGAAGAGGCCATGAGGATCCATGGATTGTGCAAGATCCTAAGGAAGATGGATATCCTGCAGGAGGTCCTGTCCTTCGCCCACAAACGCTCCCTGAGCAAATATTCCGAGATCGACCACGAGGAGGATTTCTTTGAGACAGGAGAGGCTCCGGACATCCATCGTGAGTGGGGTTTTTTGGGATTGTGTGTGGGGAGGGGGTTTGTGGGTGGGGAGACTCCACAGGGAGTTCTGCTGTGGACAGAGGACTGGATGATCTCTGAGTTCCAATCCAAACTATTCCAGGGTTTTAGGTCCTGGGTCTTACGGGGTCACATTCTCCCTCTTTGGGACGGCAGCAGCTGCCCCAACTGCCTGAGGTCACCCCTTGTCTGTGCTTTTTCTCTCCCTCCCATCAGCCAAAACACACCAGAAACCTGAAATCAAATCTCCAAACTTCTCCCAGGTGAAGGTGACCGACCTCTTCCATAGGCTGGTACGTACAGCTCCGGGAATGGGAATATCCCAAAGGAGCAGCTGTCTCATCCTCCTCCCTTGCATGCTCTGCTTGCCTGGATTCCTTCCTCCTGCAGCCTCTTCTCCCTCTCTCCGATGGTTTTCCAAGGAGGAGCAGCAGGAGGAGGGCTGGGATCTGTCTCTGTGGCCCCTAAATGGGTCACAAAGTTCCTGCGGTGACAGGGGAGCAGGCACAGGAATTTTGGGTGGGCTTTTCCCAAGGGGCCCTTGGGAAGAAGGGTTTTGGTGGCAGGAGGCACCAGGAAATCCCACTGGACCTTTATCCCTGCTCTCTTTAGGTTTTTGGGGTCCTGGGGAGCAGGACTTGGATTCAGGACAGTGGTGGGATCTGTGATCCCCTGAGTACCCCAGGGAGAGCTTGTGCATCTCAGCCCCAGGGCAGGCAGGAATATCCTGCTCCTGGGAATGGAAAAGCAGGAAAAGGAAGGGAAAATAGGAAAGAATTGGGGAAAAGTGACCCTGAAGTGGTGACCTGTCCCACCACCCTGCTCCTGGACCAACCTCTGGTGGCATCTCCCAGATCCAGACAGCCTCAATCCCCATCATTTCTTCCTGGATGATGGGACTGTTCTCCCTGCAAAAGACAGGATTTCTTCCTCTGCCCCCTCCCCATCCCTGGAATTGGGGATTTTACAAGGCTGCACAATTCTGGGGAGTTGAAAAGGTGCTTTCCATGTTTCTGCCTCATCCCAGGGCCCCCTTTCCGTGTTCTCAGCCAAGAACAAGTGGTACCCAGCTCGGAGAGTCCACCTGATGAGAGGAGAGAACGGCTTTGGATTCACCCTGCGAGGAGACTCCCCCGTCCTCATTGCCGGGGTCATCCCGGGGGGCTGTGCTGCTGTGAGTATCCCAAATTCCTGCTATTCCCATGGGAATGCCAGAAGGGAGCTGCCCAGAGGGATTCCAGGTGTTTTTGGGTCTTAAAACAGTTCAGGAGGAGACTCATCCCTGCTGGAGCTCAGGCTGGGGTTTGCAGGTGGGCGTCAGGCAATGATTAAGATTAATTTTTAGGAGATAGCTAAGGGGAAAACATGGAATTTTGCTCAGTTTTTAACTGCTGGAAGCCCGTCCAGCTCCCTTGTCCCTCGTGTTGGGATGTGACAGTGGCTGGAACAAGATGGCACATCCAAAAAAACAGGGACAGCTTTGTTTTCCATCAGAAGATGCTGGAGAATCCTGGTGGGATGCCCTAAGGGTCTCCCCACTCCCTCAGTGCCAACCCATTCATCCAGATCCCAGCATCTCTGCAACAACACTCTCCTTAGTAGCAGGATCACATCCCTCTTTGGAAGACTCAAATCTCCCCAAAAATTGGGATGTCAACCAGGTATGGTCCATATGTGGGGCAGAGTTGTGTCTTCTCCTCAGCCTGGAGAAGAGAGGGCTCCAGGGAGAGCTTGGAGCCCCTTCCAGTCCCCAAAGGGGTCCAGGAGAGCTGGAGAGGGACTTGGGACAAGGGATGGAGTGCCAGGATGAGGGAGAATGGATTCCCAATGCCAGAGGGTGGGGTTAGGTGGGATATTGGGAAGAAATTCTTGGATGTGAGGGTGGCAGAGGTTGCCCAGAGAAGCGGTGGCTGCCCAATCCCTGGCAGTGTCCAAGGAGCAACCTGGTATGGTGGAAAGTGTCCCTGGTGGGTCTGGATGATTTTGAAGGTCCCTTCCAAACCGTTCCAGGATTCTCCTTGCACATTTTCCCTCATTCCCTGCAGGAAGCTGGGCTGAAGGAGGGGGACTACATCATCTCTGTGAATGGCAAGGACTGCAAGTGGTCCAAGCACGCCGAGGTTGTCCAGCTGCTGAAGAGCACCGGGAAGGAGGGGGTGGACATTGGAGTCATCACCCTGCAGGGCTCGGAATGTCCCAAAACTGTAAGTCACATCCCATGGGACACCACAGAATTCCATGGAGCTCTGGGTGCTGCCCTGGCTTCACTCCCCCTCTCCACCTTTCCCAACCAGGTGGACAGGAAGGCAGCAGTGATGTCCTCGGGATCTGGGATGCTGAAGAGCAACAAGGAGAACAGCAGGAAGAGCCTGATGAACAGCAAGAGCGCCAGCACGCTCCTGGTGTGGAGCAAGAAGAGCAAGAGGAGCAAGAAGAGCACCTACAGCGGTGTCCCCTTCACTGCTGTGGGGGACAACGAGGCCATGTACTGACCATGCTCCATGGAGCTCCAGGACTGGCTGCCTGGGAAGCTTCCCAAGCCTGGCTGGGCTGTGAGGACTCCCAGACCCGGGAATGCGCCGCTGGTCGGATCCGCGCCGAGAGGTGAGCAAGGCACCTCCACCTCCCAGCTCCTGTGTCCAACAATCCCCTCAGTCTGGGGGAAACTCGGGTTTATTGTTAATTTTGGGATTATTTTTTTTTGCTGTCAAGGGGGTCGGGGGAAGCTGTGCTAAAGCAGGGCCTGGTTTGTGTCTTCTGCTTGGCCAAAGCCAGCCCCAGCCATTAAAGCAAAAGTGTCACCTTCTGTAGCATCTCCTGGGCTTTCTCTCCAAGGTACAAGATGGAGCTGCTCTCCAAGAGCTGCTGGAGGAGCTGGATCCTTCAGCTGAATCCTTCCAAACTCCTCTTTTCTGGGAGAGAGGACAGCACAGGCATCAATGACTTGTGGTGATCCCATCACAGGGTCCAGCCCGGGCAGCATCTCCCAGCTGGGGCTATCCCAACAAAATAGAATGGTTTGACCATTTTTAGTGCTTTTGAGGTGATGTTTTTGGGGAATGAACCCCCATCTTGGCACAGAAAATCCAGCCCAGCTGCCCAGCCGGATTCTTTGGAAGAAAAGGGAAGGACTTAAGGTGCAGACTTGTTGTCTGGCTTTTTTAATCAGGAGACGTGGATTGCCCTAAATATTCTATGAGGAGATTAATAGCTAAGAGCCTTGGGGGGATTTATTTTTCCTGGGAGGAGATTAAAATTCCAGGAAGATATCTCATCGAGATTATTAAACTCCTAAATTTGTGCTACTGTTGGATCTCACACATGTTGCTAATTCCCTAACTCTGCTGTCAGCATTCCTGGGCTGGCCTGATGCATCCAGGCATCTTGGTAATTATCCTGGAAATGCTGGGAGACTCCAGATCCACAAAAGAGATTGGCAAAATTTCCTCCATCCTGTTTCTGCCTGGTGTATTATTGTTTTCTGAAGGCTGAGGAGCTGTGTGTTCTTCAGTGTTTGAATGAACTTGGGAGGTAGAAAATTCCCTTGGGAGAGATGGACTTGTATTTTTATACTTTTTAAGGAATTTTTAGGGGTGGTTTGAAGGAGCAATGGGATCTTGCAGCCACAGTGTCCCCTGGGATTGTGACTTCTAGTGGCTCCTTGTCCATTTTCTTAACTCTGATTTTATTTAAGGAAAACTTCCAGGAAAAAAAAGCCAGGTTGGACAGGGTTGGAGCAACCTGGGATAGTGGAAGTTGCCCTATGGCAGGGGGACTTTAAGATCCCATCCAAGCCAGCCCATCCTGGGATTTTGTGAGCTCAAGGAGGGTTTTTTAGCTCTGCTGTCAGCCAAGAGGCCTCTCCATAGCCAAGGCATCACCACACTGGATTCCAGATCCGCCTTCCAGCACGGGGCCATCTGTAGCAGCCAGGCTTCCCACGTCATCTTCCCGGCTGCTTGGCGTGGGAGCAGGAAGGAAAGGAGGGGGTGGGGTCACAGAAAAGGCCACCTTGCCCTTAAAACATCCTAAAAAATGTGGGATGCCATCACAGACGTCTCTGAGCTGGGGAAGGATTTATTTAGGAGAAGCCGTCGCGTTCCGCCCGCATCACCCAACCCCAGCGTTGGCAAAGGGGTTGTGTTTTGTGGGATTGGGATGATTTCCCTAATTCCAAGGTTTTATGGTGGGCTTGTTTTGTTTTTTTTCTTTTTTTTTTGTTTTTTTTTTTTTTTTTTTAATTTGTACATGGATTCTCACCTTTTATGGATTAAAAAGCACTGATTCAAACGGATTTGTAGCATTTTTGTTGGGAATTACAGATGCACCACCCATGATGGGAAACAAGCCTTGGCTGATCCTTCCTATAAAGAGTCAATTTTGGGTTGTTTTTACGCAAATCTGGAGCTGTTGAGGTTGGGAGAGATCCTCTGGATCCCCAGGATGGGCTGCTCCAAGGAAAACCAAGGTCCCAAGCATCCAAATTAAATATGATGAGCCATGGTCTCCTTCTCCAGGGGGATGCAATGGGAGGTGGTGGCTTTGTCACATGAATTCATGGAAATCACATGGGAAATGAAGGGTGAGGCTCAGGTTGGATCCCTTGGGGGCTTTTCCCCTGAAATAAAAAGGGGATTGGTCAAGAAAGTAATTTTTGCTTCACACAGCAGGTTTTAAGCTGCTTTTTCGGTTCCATAAAGGGTTTCCAATCCCTTTTTTTGGAAGAGTTCATCAATGGGAATTTAGGCTGGGAAGCAACAAATCCTTGGCATAGGACCCCCTATATTCCCTTGGGACCTGGACACCACCTCCCCACCATCCTGGGAGGATGACCAAACCCATGGATTTGGGGCTGGATTATGGCAACACACATCCCACAGGAGAAAGATGGGTTTAAACCCCCTTAAATGGGAAAGAAACAAGGCCAGGACTTTGAAAATCGGATTTATTTATGGAAAGTGATGGGAGCTTTTTTGTCCCGTCTACCAAGCCAGGGTTGAAACAGCATCCAGCTTTTTTTTTGGGGTACATAATTTTGGAATTTAAGGAGTTTCCCCTTCCATCATCCCTCCTGTGCCAGGTTTTGGAAGCCACCCACAGTGAAGTTGTTCTGCTGCAAAAGAACCTTTCCTCACCCACGTTCAGTGGATGTGGGAAACTCGTGACTCTGGAGCCAGGATTGCCTCCCCCTCCAG